>OY735238.1:22088878-22193878 GCA_963457665.1 Thysanoteuthis rhombus | reverse complement strand
TAGGCTGACAATTGTAAGAATTTAATGCTGAGCAAATACTAATCTTATTGAGTCTTTTCTTTATTCATGTCCAAAAATATCATGGAGATCTATGGATAAGGATATCACCGTTCCTTTGCAATGTATCACCTGAACACGCTAAATGAGAAAAACAATAGAGGTCTGGTATCACCAGATTCTTGAATAGAATTCTTAAGCTGAGAAACTAATGTCTCTGATACGAGGCTACGAAGAGTCTGGTTCAGAATGATAAGAAAACCTTTATAAGAGTACTAACCGTGTACTGTAATATTGTGGCAGTGCAGAGTTTTTGATGAGAAATTGAAGGTGGAGAGGGGGTTTTCAGATAGGAGTGAGGTTGCTGTTGGTCGTTATGATGGCATTAGGCCAGGGTTTTGTCATTACTTGTCATGTAATGTCTTGTGAGTCTCGGGCTCCTGGGTGTGCAGTCAGAAAGGGGGTTTGGTGAGCAGGAGGATGCGAGATGATGGCAAAACGGAGGGATGATTGTTGATTCCCAAGGTCTAGAAATCAAAAAATCAGAGGGGGTGGGGAAATGATAGTTTTTTTTGCTGGAAACTTCACTGATTTGATTTATTATTATTCAATGATACTTTCTGATTATTGTCCTTATCCTTGTTGTTTTTATTGCATTACTCCAGTATTTACCAATGCTTTTTAAAAGAAATTTTATTTTTAAGTAGTCTTAATTGTTTGTGTGCAACACATATGAGCAACATTTTTTTCGGTCTGTGTCCAATTTAGGCATTTAATTAGTTTCTTATGTAATTTTCTCTGAAAGTCAATTTTATCGTTTATACTGTAAAATTATCATTGTTCTGGTTTAACCAATCAATGGTATAATAATTGCAAGTTATGTTTGTCTATAATAGAAATTAAGTACACTTTCTATTATACAATCAACATTTTTTGAGTAAACGTGCTGTTCAAATAAAAACGAAAAAAGGTTTTATGATGCCTGTTAGATCAAAAAGCTTGCCCATGCAAGGTAGTGTTCATTTTCAGATTCAAAAAAATAAATACCTGTAGCACTATTATATAATATATATTTAATCTTTCATAAAGATATTTTATCTTTTGTCTTTTTTTCAATCATAATAAAGTCAAGAATAATTTGATTCATGAATGACATGTTTATTCTCTTTGATTGAGAGTTCCTTCATAAGAGAATGCAAATTTTTTTCTGTGAACAGTGTTAAATTCTTTGATAGGTATACCTTGATTAGTGCGATTAATTTGTCCCAAAATGTTCACAGCTGCACTGTTCAAGGTTCATTATAATTAAAGTGCTTTCTTAAAAATTTCAGCTTATACTTAGTTAAACTGATTCGTACAGCAATACCTTAACCATACTACATCAAATGCTGCTCTAATGAAAACTGCACGATTTGAAGAATTGTTACAATCTAACACATTGATATTGATGTGAGTCATGTTGTATCTAGTAGTAGTTTCTTTGGCGTTAGTATGGTACAGTTATACCTTGAATAGTGTTGGTAATTACATTCTTAGTTGCATGGTAATAATAAGTATATATATATATATATATATGTATATTTATATACTTGTTTCAGTGAACATGCTACTTCAATTTTTTTCACAAATCCCCAACCACAAGAAGACCCTGATTGTAAGGACATCACATTTGTGAAACTTTCATGGGTCCCTATCATTAGCCAAAAACTCTGAAAAGAATTCAAAGAAAAAAACAAACATATTCATTTCACCTCCAAATCTTAGAACAATCCTATGCAATAAAAAATCAAAATTAACGCTATGTTCACCAATAGCACGATGGGGGAAATCGATCAGGTTCAGCAACAGTAGAACTCAGTAATGAGTGTCACAGCCTATTTGAGAAGTTGCACCCTAAAACTAAACATATAACAAAATTACACAAAAAGAAAGATTATAGAAGCACTTGAAATACAAGAAACAGAAATTAAAAATGAAACACTCATGTATCGATATGATGGGAAGTTGGTAACAACACAATCTTGGCTTCCACTCATGAAAAGAATGTCTGAACAATTGTGTCATGAGAATGGCAAAACAATTCTCAACAAGAAATTTTATGTTCCTAATTCAGTTTGAAATGGTGTTGACCTGTGAAGCCAAAATAATGCCAATGAAAAATCGGATAAAGTAGTATGTTCACCAAAAAGAAATCCTTGTAATAATTCAATGTTTTTTCAGCTTATACTTAAGTAAATTAATTTGTTCAGCCTTTCTTTAATTGTACTGCATCAAATTGCACAATTCAAGGTATCACTGTATTTCACAAGCAAGACTGTTTTAGAAGTTCAAGGTTAACGTAAGTCCCAGAAGACTTACACTAACATTGAACTTCTAGAACTTTTTAAGTTAACAATGATATGGTTTGAAAGTGAAAGATATGCATATAAGCAATGAAAATTAGATGAAAAAACAATACGAAGTCTATGTATTTTGATGTAATATCTAATTATGCTGAGGAAGATGTAAATATCACATTGAAATATTTCATGTCTATTTGTTAATCTATTTTTGATCACCTAGAAGCAGATTTTATGGTGTACTTTCAATTCCTTAGCTCAATGGTAAAGTTTAAAATTAATTTTATGAGCATAATTTCATTAATGGTTTATCATATTCTATTGATAATTTCAAATATTTGGATTTATCTTCATCTATTTGTCTTATTTTAAAATCTCTCCAATGTAATTGTTTTCACACTGATACTAATATTTGTCCGCGGCATGTTTTGATCACACTCCCAATAGTTCATATAGATGACAGTTGTATAATTTAGCAAAAACACATACTAAAATCAAATTAAACCTTGTAGTCCCAAGTGTAGCTAGCATTTATGACTTGACACTCCACTGTCAGAAACCTTCAACTAAAACTATCACCAAAACACAAGTTTCTTCTGTTTTCAAGTTGGTCTGGCTAGCTATGTATGTATCGTGCATTCTGGCTGAAAATTAAAACATTAAACCCTAGAAAGAAACATTTTTTCAGTTTTCTGAAAATTCACCCCTTAAATGAGATTTTAGTGGGGGATTCAATATTACAATGGTGTTTTAAGCTAAATTGGTCTCTTATTTCGTGTTGGAGAGGATTCATGCTTTTTTGAATGTCCAGATTTTTTTTTTTTTGATACATTGACAAAATGCGAGAAGTAACTTATCCATTGATGAGCCCTTTTTCCGATTGTTTTAATTGATCACCCTCAACACGGCATGCTGCAAAAATATGTTGGTCATGTGACGGTTCCTATTGAGACACTGATCATACTTGTCTCTTTGAAAGATTGAAATTTTCTTTTACGTACAATCTTTTCGTTTATATTCTCCGATTTCGCTTAATTGCTGACGAAATTCTGTCTTTCCTTTTCTTCATGTGAATGTTCGGCCATTTCCGCAGACACTTCTTCCTTTATTTTCTCCTCTACCCCTGACACAAAAGGCATCCCCTTCTAACACCGTGCCTTGTCGTTTCAGCATTGTCGACCAGTCTTACGGATGCCTGATTTATGTATTTACCGCTAACCATATATCAAGCAACTTTTGCTCCCCATGCACGTGGTCCAACTACAGATGGCGGCATCTGTTTTTGCCACCGTCTTTGGCGCTAGTGCCACCTCTGGTGGAATTCTTCACATGTTCGCTCCATTCTTTGGGCTTTTTGCTCGCAGCAAATAGACATAATTCTGTCTCTCTGGTGATGACAAAGCTTTTTAACTTCTTCAAATCTTCTTTCCTCCTTTCTCCCTCCAGCTTCATCTTCTCTTCTCCGACTCATAAATTTTTTATCCTCATCACCATCATCATCATGGAAACAGAAGACTTACTCGACACTCACTACTTCCAATAGATATCTTGTATATTTCCATTGTCTTTCTTGTACTTCATTCTATGAGTTCCCATCTTATTCTTGAAATGAAATGAAAAATTCAATTAATCCAAATAAAAAACTCACAAATGAACAAAAGAAGATTAAAATTCTATAAATCAATATATATATATTCTATCGACATGATTAGATGTTTCAATAAAATGATTTATTTTGAAGATAATCATAGATGATTAATTCAGCTTGTTCTAAAGTGGATAAAATGATTGAATGACCTGAAGTGTATTTGTGTTAGTATATCATGGATACTCATGTGTTTCCAAATTATAAACCGTTGACCAAAATGTCAACATAAGTTTCTTCAGTTTTCAAGTTGGGCTGGCAATGGAGCTATAAGGCTGAAAATTTAAACATTCCTTATGTTTAGAAAAACTTTTTTTTGTTTTAAAAAAAAAAAAAATTCCCCCCTGAATATGTTTTTAGTGGAGGGAGAGGGCTCAATTTACAATCTAAGTTCATGCTAAGTTTATGGTCCTGTAGTTTGTATCTGGTTGCATTCATACTTGATTTTTGAAGATTTTGATTTCTTTTTTAATTGATCACTGCCCAACAAAAGGCGAGTGAAGTAACTTATTTATTGATCACTCTCTTATTCAATTTTTTCATTGATCACCCCCTACACAGGATGCTTCGAAAAGATATTTCTATCGAGTGATTAACCAGACCTATGATTGAAAATCGTTTGAATCTACTTTTTTTTTTTGGTGGGCGTCAGTGTCTTATAAAATCATTTATCAATATAAAATTCATGAATTTTATCTAATCAGTGGTAGTTGTAAACTGATTCCTCAATCACACTGATAAACGTAAAAAATTGTTCAGTTTCAATATTTTTTTTTTTCTCTTCATTGTCAGAAGTTGTAAACATCTATGAGATTCCTTGTTTTTTTCCCACTTTCTATTTCTTGAATTATTTTTTCTCTATTTTATTGACTTATCACAAATCTCTTTCTCCTTCTTTATTAGAAACTGTCAACCAAAGTTTCTTCAGTTTTTAAGTTGGTCTTGCTGGCTATGTATCTCGCGTGTAGGCCTTGCTAATAGAGCTAGAGAGCTGAAAATTCAAACATTTACTCCTTAAGAACAGTTTTTCTGACTTTTCTGAAAAATTATTCCCCATAATAGGTTTTTAATGGGGGGGGGTGTCAATTTACACTGTATGTTTATGCTAAATTTGTGCCTGTTTGTCATCTGAAAATTCCTACTTTTTAGTGATCCAGCGAAAGGAAGGAGAAGCAACTTATTCATTGATCATTATCCAAATTTTTTGATTGATCACCCCAAACATGGCATGCAGCCAAAAGACGTTGGACATGTGACGGTTTCTATTCAGTGACTTAACAGACTTGTTTTACCTTTCAATCGTTTTAATTGTACATAATTTTTTTTTCTCATTAATGTTTGTAACATAAATCTTTAATAATTTTCCAGCCTTTTAATGTCTTCTTCATCATTGTTGACAACACATAAAAACTTTTCTGACATTCATATCCTTGATAACGCTAAGCAAGAAATTGAAGTCCATGAAAAGAATAAGGATAAGAAAAGGAAAAAAAAAAAAAAATGGAAGAAATATTAAAGATGTTTACTCGAATGTTCCTCCATCTTTAATTCTTTTACCTTCACATCCTCTATGTACGACTCCTTTCCACACGATGTGGAACTGTTCAATAATGTATGCTTTGTCTGGGTCTCGATTAATCTCTTTTTGTTAGATAAATGCAAACCTGATCCTACTTCATTCGAGGAATTCCAGAATGGCCAACAGAATATTTGCAGCCTCATAGACAACTGAACATACGCTTAATAATTATAGGGATGGTTACCTGATGTTGCCCATATTCGATTAGGCTATTTGTTGGACTTGATTCGTCTAGGTAGCTTGTACTTCCACTTCATTCAAGCCAAGTGCATGTGCTATATCATGTCTCTTTCTACTGTATTTAGTAACCTCTTCACCATTGTTCTTGAGTATCCATTACTGCAAAAATGACATACTGTATGTCTTGGGGGATGGGGCGATTTCCAGATATGACCAGACCCTAATTTCTGTCTGCATTTCATGTTTTTAGCTTGCTGTTTTGTCACTTCTTTTGTATCTGGCCTGTAGGACAAGGCTATTTTTTGAGATGTTTTTTGGATGATCCAAGTGTTGTCTTTCTACAGAAATATTGTTATCATTTTTATATTTTTCTCCTGTTCCTTACTCTGAAATTGCTTTGAAAATATGAAAGAATTATTTGCTTCTCTAAAACAAATATCTTGCATGATCTGGGATCATCACCAAAATGAGTCAAAAAAATAGTTGCCAATTAAACTTGTGACTTGGTCTTGAAGATTAAAGTTTGAATCTAATTTTGATGAAACAGTTGATGGTCAAACTTTTACAGATTTTTCATGATGCAATTGACTAAATTTGTTCTTATAAAATTTATTAGAAAACTCAGATGGTAATGGGCTGGTTATGTTACAAGAATGTCAGACAACTTTTGAGCATCTTAACTAGCAACATGGATCCCCAGAAATCATATGAAACTATGGTTAGTAAAAATCAAATGGCTTGACAAACTAGACAAATTCAGAATGTATTGGCTCCATGCCTATGATGGAGAAGTCTGGCAAAATAAAAAAAAATGGATGCTATAAAGCTGATGATGTGTGTTTTGCTATTATATTACCCTTAAATTCTCAATTAGAGATTGATTAAATTTTATAGAGGTTATGCATTTCTTAACAGGGATTGTAACTGATCATTAAGTGAAAAGATATTAAGTATGAAGATTATATGAATGTAGATAGACTAATAAGCTTAACAAAACTAAGTTTTGTTGGGGAAATTTTGATTTGGATGTTTTATGGTTTGTATATTGATATGGGTAAAAGGTCAACCCAAATATTTTTTTACATCATCTCTCTCTAAAGACTTTTTCTAATTGAGAATTATTGTTTATCAATGTAAAACATGGAAGATAGTCATCATCATCATCATCATCATCAGCTATTTGGTGTCCATCATTGGACATGGACCATCCCCAAGATTCACCAGACCTCTCTATCATGGGCATTGTGGAGTTAGTACTTCCTGAACTTGTCTAGTTCATCAAGCCATCTTATTTTCTGCTGGCTACAGTTTTCCATATGATATCTGGAGATCCATGCTGTGAGTCATGATGTCCAGCAGTTGTCTGATATTCTTGTAAAACGACCAGCCCATTGCCATTTGAATTTTCATGATTTCTATATCTCTGACTCCTGTTTTTTTCTCTGATATTCTGTGCTGTCTTGTGATCCCTCAGTGCGATTGTTGAGCTAGATAGTGATGTAAAATAATTGATAAAGAACCACAAAACCACTGTTTAGAAAGAAGGTGAACCAACATATATATATGTACATATATATGTATGTATGTGTGTGTGTGTTTATATATATATATATATATATATATATATATATATATATATATATATTCTTCTTTTCTCATATTCAGGAGATCCATGTTTTTGTTTCCTGATGCTTTTTGTTTCACGTGCAGTTCTCTTTTGTCTTTGACTAAGCCGAGATGGTGAGAGAGATGGCTTTGTGGTTGATGATGGAAGAAACAAAAAAAAGGTCTTTGAAAAAAGCAAAGGCTGTTTGTCTTTAATATGAATGCTATCTTTTATTATTTTGTGGAGAATTAAGAAAGTACAAGAAATATGGAAATGAATATCAGAAAAAATATGATTCGTAATAAAATTAATTCTGCTTCCCTTGAGGCAGAGTGTAGAAGATGGCTTCTATTGGCTGAAGATTTTGCTTCAGATTAGGATAAGCATCCATTTTTTTTTTTTTTTTTTGTACAAAGGTTTTTCTGTAGCTTATACCTGTGAATTTGTGTGAGGTGTACCCCACCCCAGTATTTGTGTGTATGTTCATAAACACTCACACGCACACACACACACATGCATATATATATATATATATATATATATATATATATATATATATATATAATTAAGAAATGGATATATGATCTGACAGAATGATTATAAATTGCATTGCATTGAAACTCTTATTTGGAATGATCTCCCGTTATCACACAGTGAATGTATCATTTGGCCTAGACAATGTTAATAGAATAAACAATGAAAGAAAATAGAGCTGCTGTAGGAATCAGATCTGCAACTGATAGGGTAGCTGCTTCAATGTAATGTTGCTCTCACCATTGAGCTGAACGGGGATAATTTAAAAAAGAGTTTCCATATGATATAGTGCTATTTATAATCATATATATAATGTATATCTATATATATATATTATACTATGTTGGAACTCTATTTGAAATGATCTCCCATTTTTACAAGGTGAATGTATCATTTGGCCTGGACAACGTAAATAGAATGAACAATTAATGCTGCAGGAATCGACGGCAGCTGTTTAGCTCGATGGTAAGAGCAACACTATGTATCGGTTGCAAGTTTGTGTCCTGCCGCAGACCCATTTTCTTCAATCGTTTATTCTATTCATGTGTAATAATGGGAGATATTTTGAAATAAGAGTTTCAATAATACGCAATTTATGATTGTTCCGTCAGATCATTGATCCATTTTTAGATAACATATATATATACACACACATATATAAAAGTATTTGATATATATATATATACATATATATACATACACACATATATGAAAGTATTTAATATATATATATACACACATATATAAAAGTATTTTATATATATATATATATATATATACACACACACACACACACATATAAAAGTATTTGCTATATAAATATATACATATATATTTATAATATATATAAAAGTATTTATTATATATATAAAAGTATTTATTATATATATAAAAGTATTTATTATATATATAAAAGTATGTTATATATTTATGTACATATAAAAGTATGTTATGTATATATATACATATAAAAGTATGTTATGTATATATATACATATAAAAGTATGTTATATATATATATATATACATATAAAAGTATGTTATATATATATATATACATATAAAAGTATGTTATATATATATATATATATACATATAAAAGTATGTTATATATATATATATATACATATAAAAGTATGTTATATATATATATATATACATATAAAAGTATGTTATATATATATATATATACATATAAAAGTATGTTATATATATATATACATATCAAAGTATGTTATATATATATATACATATCAAAGTATGTTATATATATATATACATATCAAAGTATGTTATATATATATATACATATCAAAGTATGTTATATATATATATATATATACATATCAAAGTATGTTATATATATATATATACATATCAAAGTATGTTATATATATATATATATATACATATCAAAGTATGTTATATATATATATACATATAAAAGTATGTTATATATATATATACATATAAAAGTATGTTATATATATATATACATATAAAAGTATGTTATATATATATATATATACATATAAAAGTATGTTATATATATATATATACATATAAAAGTATGTTATATATATATATATATATATACATATAAAAGTATGTTATATATATATATATATATACATATAAAAGTATGTTATATATATATATATATACATATAAAAGTATGTTATATATATATATATATATACATATAAAAGTATGTTATATATATATATATATATATACATATAAAAGTATGTTATATATATATATATATATATACATATAAAAGTATGTTATATATATATATATATACATATAAAAGTATGTTATATATATATATATATACATATAAAAGTATGTTATATATATATATATATACATATAAAAGTATGTTATATATATATATATACATATAAAAGTATGTTATATATATATATATATATATATATACATATAAAAGTATGTTATATATATATATATATATATATATATATACATATAAAAGTATGTTATATATATATATATATATATATATACATATAAAAGTATGTTATATATATATATATATATATATACATATAAAAGTATGTTATATATATATATATACATATAAAAGTATGTGCTATATGTATAAATGTATTTGAAAGATACATATAAAAGTATGTTATATATATATACATAAAAGTATTTGCTATATGTATAAATGTATTTGCAATATACATATAAAAGTATTTGCTATATATATATAAGTATTTGCTATATATATAGAAGTATTTGCTATATATATAGAAGTATTTGCTACATATATACAAGTATTTGCTATATATGTATAAAAGTATTTGCTATATATGTATAAAAGTATTTGCTATATATGTATATGAAAGTATTTGCTATATATGTATATGAAAGTATTTGCTATATATGTATATGAAAGTATTTGCTATATATGTATATGAAAGTATTTGCTATATATGTATATGAAAGTATTTGCTATATATGTATATGAAAGTATTTGCTATATATGTATATGAAAGTATTTGCTATATATATATATGAAAGTATTTGCTATATATGTATATGAAAGTATTTGCTATATATGTATATGAAAGTATTTGCTATATATGTATATGAAAGTATTTGCTATATATATATATGAAAGTATTTGCTATATATGTATATGAAAGTATTTGCTATATATGTATATGAAAGTATTTGCTATATATATATATATATGAAAGTATTTGCTATATATATATATATATGAAAGTATTTGCTATATATATATATATATGAAAGTATTTGCTATATATATATATATATGAAAGTATTTGCTATATATATATATATGAAAGTATTTGCTATATATATATATATATGAAAGTATTTGCTATATATATATATATATGAAAGTATTTGCTATATATATACATATATGAAAGTATTTGCTATATATATACATATATGAAAGTATTTGCTATATATATACATATATGAAAGTATTTGCTATATATATACATATATGAAAGTATTTGCTATATATATACATATATGAAAGTATTTGCTATATATATATATATGAAAGTATTTGCTATATATATATATATGAAAGTATTTGCTATATATATATATATATGATGTGTATGTGGATATAATACCTAACAATGTTATTAGGTGGCCAATATGGAAAATTGTTGTTTTATTTAAAATTACCACGTAGGCTTAGCCGTAAGACGGAACATGTTAGTATGATAATTTTGATTTGAATATTCTTTTCTGTATTGTGTCTAAAGCTTGTGTAATTTGTATTTATCTGGATAGATATGAGTGTATAGATGCGCTCATCATATTCAAGTACTTGAACCAATACTTATCCTTTCATTTCTCAATATACACTCAACATATGTTTGTATAAACACATAGGTTTAAGTTTGTGTATGTTATTCGATTCATTAAAGCTTAAGAACCCATTGTTCCAAACAGTGGTTAAGAGATATTCCTATCAGTAAGAATGTTACCTTTGAGTGGAAGATTCCATTGTTACGTCACATGGAGAAAGTCACACCTATATTCGCATTTTTATAATCTTATTTGAATAATTTTTTTCGTCATATCAAATATAATTATTTCAGTGGATGTATTTTCACATGTATGTGTTTCTGGGCCTATTTCATCTTAACTCATCCATATCTATGTCTCTGTTATATGAGAGAGAAACTATATATATATATATATATATATATATATATATATATATGCCTGTGTGTATATATATGTATATATATATATATACATATATATATATATAAAATGTGTGCTTGCTTGTGTGAGCAGCATATCATTCATTTCATCAAGCCAATTAAAAGATGTTTCTTTTTGATAAAACAGCTGACATGCATTCTTTTATTTCCCCAGGGAAGAATCATTTATCTTTGGAAATAATATGAAATAAAACTGAAAATATTCAACACTTTTCCCCCATAATTTATTTTCCTCCTGTCGATAATTAACAAGGAGCTGTCGATTGGCTGTTGGCAGTTTTTCTGGCTGTAAATCACAAATATACTTTTCTGTAACGCACATTGTTTGTCTACGTTTGTACACAAACAGCATGCAATGTTGTATCACTGTATGAATTCTATTTCTTCTAGGTTTTAGAAGTATTCAAATGGACTATTTCTTAAAAAAAAATCGCCCCCAGGTTTTAATATTCATCTTCAAGTAATATCCACTACAACTATACCTTGGTTTGTGCGGTTAAATTGCTCCAAAATTTTCTGTTCTGGTCAAAGCCTTATAATTTTATATTTATTTCAAACCATTAATCGAAACCGGCACTGAAGGTTTTCATCTATTTTTGAGCTGGTCTGTCTATGTCCCATGTGTAGAGTCCACATTTATAGAGCTAGAGGGCTAAATTTTTAAATATCTACTCCTTATGTCTGAAAAAAACATTTTTTTTTTCTTTTTTAAATTCCCTCCTAAATAGGTTTTTAGTGAAGGTTTGATTTACTATGTAAGTTTATACTAAATCGGTCTCTTAGTTTGTAGCTGGCAGCATTTGCACAGAATAAGGGGTCAATTTAGAATAAATGTATGTTGCAGATTGAACTCCCGATTAAAAAGAACAGACTTTTTGCAAGACACAGTAATGCCATAAAAGCTCAAATTTTCAGCCTTCTATCTTCATATCGGCCTGTATGCATGGTAAATGCATACCCAGATCAACTTAAAAGCTGAAGAAACTTATGTTGACAATTTCAAATTAATGGAATAATATTGATATAGAAAAACCAATGGTTTTTTATAAAAGATGGTATCTTCTTATTAAGTTGTGATATTCTCTTGAGTTAACAGGCAGACCGACTTTGGTGCCAGAAATTGATTGGTACGATTCATAACTCAAATTCCTAACTCTCCGAGTCCACTTTTATTGTTTCCAATTCTCTCTGTCCTCTTAGTCTCGTCAAGGATTCTTTGTTTTACGATAAAACTGAATTGTCTTTATTGGACCAGTAATAAAAAGTAAGGTTGTAAATACTGAAGAAGACACTTGAAGCATCAAAGAAAATTATATAAAATGTTATAATCATTTCTTTTTTTTTTTTTGTATGAAGCATTGTCAAATATTTAATCATTTTTGACTATTATTCCTTAATTTCAATTGCTTTTTATTGAAACTTTCAGAAAAAGAATAGATACGTTGTTAGATTTGAAAAACTGCTGCTGGTGGTCTTGATTACCTAATCAGTTAGGCAGCTGTCACATTGAGACAGACTCCCAAGGATAAGGGATACAAGTTTGAGTCTCGGCGGAGGCCTTCTCTCTATTTCCTAATTCTTATCTTTTTCTCCTGTTCAATGCTATTGATTTTGTGTGTGTGTATGCAATGGTTGTGGAAATCAAATCTATGAAAGACAAGTCTAGTTAGTCACTCAATAGAAACCATCACATGACTATTAAAAAATGGAAAAAAGGGTGATCAATAAATAAGTTATTTCTTATATATTTTGCTGTGCCATGATCACTAGAAACAAGTCTGAATTTTCAAATAAACAAGCATGAATGCTGCCTGTCATGAAGGAAAAATTATTTAGCATAAGTTTACATTTCAAATTTTCTAGACATTATAAGAAATAAACGTTAAAATATTCAGCCCTCTAGCTCCATTTGTGCAGCCTATATGCAAGATATATCAAACATAGCCTGCTAGCCTGATGAACTTGAAAACTAAAGAAACCTCTGTTGATGCCGACAGTTCCTAATACTTGTGAAAATCTTGATAATGGTGGTGTGGATGATTATTGTTCTACTTCAGTCGGTACTTTCACCTTTTCAAAATTGTAGATTTTATGAGATGGTGAACATACTGGAAACTCAATGTGCAAGACCTGCTCAAATGGCTGTAATTAATATAAAGGTGTTAATCATGTATTGAAAGTTTTGAAGGTCTATCCTGTTGGAGCAGAACTTGGAACATTGAAGTATGGGGTCTCTATGCGACTCAATCAACAATGGTTCAGAAATCACAATTTTTAATCTCATTTGTCTTGCTGACAGCCGTGCATGCACACACTTTCATTTTCATTTATAAGACTAGCATGGTACCTCTCAAAAATGACTGGATCATTCATGTAAGGATCATTTTTGTCAAGGACCAGAGTTAATCTAGCGTAATGATTATCTAACAATCAACCCTTTGGATGGAGATTCAAATCACATAAGATTTTCATTGTTGATTTTATAAATCGGTTTGGTTCAGTGTGACCAAACCGATTTATAAAATCAACAATGACAAATGAATGAACCAACAAATTTGATGACACTGGTACTTAAATCTATAGATTAGATTCTTTTCTGTCTCTTCTTTTTTTTAGTACCACTTATCACTGATTGTTTGTTATCCAGCACACATGTACAAGTTATTCTTCTGTTCAATTATAGAAAAAAAAAGTGAAATTTCTTTTAACAATTCTAAAAATAATGATGTGCTATTCAAGTTGGCTCAAGCTTTTATGGTGCCCTGAGCAGAATTTGATTTGGACGGCCCTCCCACCACCTCTTGGATCCCCTTATTGGTCTTAGGGGCTCTCTCTCACAGGACCCAAAGTAGCTGCTCAATTCACAAGCCTTGAGTTGACTCTAGGTGCATTTTTGAATTCAAAAAAATTTTTTTTTCTTCTCATAATTTTGTACATATTTTTGTGTTCCATTATTTATATTTATTTACAGTCTTATTTATATGAATTCTATTTTTTTCTTCTCTTAGGTATGTGAAAAATGGTCCTGACCTTCGCAAGGTAAGTTTCTTCACTTTATCCTTACTCGAAATGCTAGCATCCGTCTTTTTCATACAAGTTGTATTCTTCTTCCCCTTTTATTTGTTGGCGATGATGTTCTTTGCATAAACAAATTACTTCCTGGAAGACCTTTCTCTCTGTAGATTCACTGAGTTGGTGTACTCTTTGATAAAACTCTACTCTCAAATATGATATTGTCTTTTTACAATTTATCTTACACATTTAATGAAACCTTCATTGACTTCTTTTTTGTTGTCATTTTCAACAATATTTTTGCACAGATGAAAGAATAAGTTAAAAAAAGCTGTGAATAATACACGTAGATCAGGTGGTGAAGATAATGTTTTGATTGAAGCTTGTTTCGTCTTTCATTTTTTTTAACCAAGATATAGTTTTATGTTTCTAAAGAGTTAAACTAAGTTTTTACTATAGTCAGAATGAGTTAGATGTGTATGAAATTGGCCATGTCTCTTTGAATATTTCTACAGTGATGACAGTTGTGGAATTTTCCTCTTGTGATGTCAAGTTGGCTTTTTAAAAGTTTCTGATTGTGGAACATTTCAGGTTTCAGAATTTTAGATAAGGGATGCTCAACTTGCACACCTAACCTTGATTAACATTTTGTTTGAACAATCAGACCTGGTAAAACCATATAATGTGCAAGTGAATTAAATTGATTAATTGGTCTGAAAGGTGTAAGATTAGACACCCAAATTTGTATAAATTCCACTTGAACTTCTTTTGAAATTACCTCCCTTGGCACCATAACTGTTTCAACTTCTTAGATTCATGGACTGCTTGAAACAACTTGTAATTGATTTTCAATGAATTGCATGAAAAATAATGGAACTCTTGAATTGTTATGAAAAAGAATTATGTTTTTTTTTATCATGATCTACACCCAAAAGTTTTTGCCAGTATCTGATGAACTCTACTAAAAACCTTGCCCAGTTCTACTTTTATGTTCTTGAACATTTTATTTTATGTAAGCTATAATTTTGCTGCTGAATTTAACAGCAAAGATTTGTAATCAAGATTGTAGGATACGAGGTAGTTATTTAGAACTATACCGGACTAAAATGTACTCATACTGATATCTTTATAAAATCTGATAGAGACTCTCCTTATGGTCAGAATAAATTCGACTTATGACATCACTGGCATTTTCTACAGAAAAACAAATACAATACAGTAAAAAAAAAAAAACATATAGATTCTGGAGAATCTATTATCAATAAACTATCCCTGTCAAAATAATCCCTAAAAAACTGTTTTCCCCAAAATGAAAGAAATAAAAAATCTAGTGCGTATTGATGCCAATTTTCAAGTCTGTTGACAAAAGGATATGGCTAAAAGCACTGGAACATTAATGTACTTAGGATAGAACTGTTTGCCACCTTTGGTGGCTGCGGTTGTTCTACCCTGTATTACCAATTACCATTCTAGCTTTTTTACATTTACTTACTGTATGTATTGAATGAAATTGGAGTGAGTCATTTGTAAAATAACAGACAGAGGATTGTGTTTATTGCTATTTGTTCTTTGAACTGATGATGATGATTTTCAATAAAACATTTGTAATAACTGTTTCAGCTCCAAATTGTTGAGTTGAGATATTTATTTAAGCCTTTGCATTACCGGCGACTGTTTGGCTCAATTGTAAGAGCGATATTACGCTGAAGTAGCTACCCTATTGGTTGCAGGTTTTGATTCTTGTAGCAGCCCCATTTTCTTTAATTATTTATTCCATTAATGTTGTCTAGGCCAAATGATCATTAAAACTAAGAGCTTCAACATAATAAAACACAATTCATAATTTCATATTTGTTTTTAAAATCCTTGAAACAGTTACATGGTGAACAATTGATGATCCCAACAAGGGAAAATTTATTCATAATATTAAAGAATATGTGAAACAGAAGAAAACGCTGAAGAATATTATACAAAATACATTAACAGATATTGGGAAATAGGTGACTGAAGTTATGCAAAAATGTTTTTTTATAAAAGTTACTTAATGTTTAGCGTTAAAAGCTGTGAAGCTTTTTAGACTATATATATATATATATATATATATATATTATTACAAAATGGATGTATAATCTGACTGAATGATTATAAATTGTGTTTTATTATATTGAAACTCTATTTGAGATAATCTTTTGTTATTACACGGTGAATGTATTATTTGGCCTAGACAACATGAATAGAATAAACAATTAAAGGAAATGGGGCTGTTGCAAATCTGCAACCGATTGGCACAAATAACTGTTTCCACTCCAAATTAGAAAAATATATATTATATCAACCGATGTTTGGAAATGAGTGACTGAAGTGACACAAAAATATTTTTTTAAAGAAGTTTTCTAATGTTTAGTGTTTAAAGCTGTAAAGCTTTTTAGACTAAATATATAAGGCTGGGTGTGTTTATGTACACTAGACTTATATGAATGTGTTAAACAATATAAAGTGTATGGTTTAATGTATATACTTAAAAACTTATGGTTGTATTAAGTGTCAATGTAGAAAAGAAAAGATAGAGTAAAACATTTGTTCATATTGCAAAATTTTATTATTATTAAGATAGAAACCTTTATGCATTTCACCTTGTTAAGGCATTTTTAGAGGTGTGCCATACAGAAAGTGAAAATACTCACCTTTATGTACATTGATATATCATCATTATCATCAGTCTTTTAACGTCTGTTGTTGGACATAGACCTTCCCCAGGATCCGCCACAATTCTTTATCATGGGCATCACGGAGCCAGTATTTTCTGAATTTGTCTAGTCCATCTCCCCATCTTGTATTTTGTGGGCCTTGGTTTTGCATGTGGTCTCTGGGAATCCATGTTGTGAGTTGTGATGTCCATCAGTTGTCTGCCATTCTTGCAACATGGCCTGCCCATTTCTATTTAAGTTCGCTGATAGATTCTATGATGTCTCGAGCCCCCGTTTCTCTCCCTGATATATTGTGCTGTCTTGTGATCTCTCCATATGAGGTTGGGCATGATTCTCTCCTGTGCATGTTGTATGCTTCTCAGTTTGCTGGTCTGTCACTTGTTTAGGTTCCATGTTTCAGCTCCATAAGTGACTATCAAAAGGATGCATTGGTTGTATACCCCTCTTTTGAGAATTATTGGGAATGTCTTGTTTTTGAAGGTTGAATTTGCTCTGCCAAAGGCTTGCTATCCTAGGGTGATTCTCAACTTGATTTCTTCTTCTTTTGAGGATCTCATGGAGATTCGTTGTCCTAGGAAGATGTAATGGTCTACTTTCCCCAGTTTTGCATCTTCAATTTTGACTGTTATGTCCTTATTCTACATCTGCACAAACACAAATACTCCCAATATATATATATATATATATATATATATATATATATATATATATATATATATATATATATAATAGTATGATAATAATCAATAATTGTATCATCCAGGGACAGCTATTTCGTTGTATCAGAACTCTTTAGTGTGGCTACGGACCATCCAATATCTCTTCCAGTACCACGAGGTAGGATCAAAACCTTAGCCTCAGACCCGGAGGCAGATGTTCTACCCCTGCTCTATGCAGAACTGGATGGTCAGTTGGACCGAATTAAGTGATATATTTACTTATGCACAATTTCCCATCTTCCAAAGTGCTCCATTCCAGAATTGGAAGAGCATTTCATCATAGCAGTAGTAGATGAGGGCCCTACCTAGGAGTGCTCAACCCTGAAGAAGGGAGTGTTGTTGTTGTTTATTTTAATGATAATGATATATATATATATATATATATATATATATATATATATATATATATAAAATGATGGGAGATCATTTTAGATAAGTTTCTATATAATATAATGCTATATATAATTCATTCTGTCAGATCATATGTATCCATTTCTTAATACATACATATATATATACATACATGCGTGTGAACTGATTATCATCTTTTTTAAAAAGCTTTATTTGACATCTTTTGATACTATAAACTTTTTTTCAATTCAAATCTACCTTTTGTATTTGATTGCCATCAGAGTGAGATGAGACAGAAAGTTTTCTGATAAAACACAATGTGTGAAGATTATTTCAACTTTTCTGGCTTCTTCCTAATAACTTTACACCTCATGTTTGTAAAACATCAGACTCAGTAAACAATGACAAAGTACATTGTAAATTGCAACACCATAAACAGCATCAATGTTACTACTACTACTACTACTACTACTACTACTACTACTTATTGTTATTATCATTAGAAGAAAAAAAAGCAAAAAATAAGCCACAAACAGTGAACATCAACATAGGTTTCTTTAGTTATTAAGCTTTAACATAATTATTATTTGATTACATATTCAGTGTTGTTATTCATATTTTGATTGGGCATGCAATGAATGGAGGCCTTATATGCTGTATTGTATTTTCAGATAATTTATTAGATTATTCCCTGGAGAATTTAGATGTTTTTAGATAATCTTTGTATAGGTTATTGATATTTGATGGTGGATTTTCTTCAAATTTCTAAAAGGTATTCGATTAAAGGCTTTGATTTGTCTGGGTTTTTCCTTCAATCGTATAATGATACTGATGACCTCATTTGGATCACTGTAACCCTACTAGTGGCCCAGTAAAGTGGTCCACAGTTTCTTTTCTTTTTGCATGTTTGGTCGAGTGAGTGTGTCTAGGCACCCCTGGTCGCTTTTTTAGTCTAGAACCTTGAAGATTTCCATGAGTACTTCACTTGACACCAATTAGAAACTTTTTTTTTTCCCCCAAAAATGCTTTTTTGGGTCTCAGTGGTCGTTTTGAACCAAAAATGGACAAATCTTGTGCTGGTATTTTTCTGGTAAACAATCTTTCTTTAAAGATAATTTTAGATTATTTGTTTTAGTGCATAGCACACTATGGTGATTCAGTTATATGAGGTACAAATATCTAGATATTTATCAAAATAAGTTAACTTTAACTCTTCAATTCATAAACTGCTTGAAACTGCTTGTTATTGGTGGTGGAACTTTTCAATGATTAGCATAAATAATCGTTGAATTCCTCCATGAATTGAACAAAAATTAAAAAAAAATTTATCAAATGGTTGAAAGGAAATAATTTTAATCTGAAGTAATTTCCCTTGAATGCGACTTTATATTTTCTTTGTAAGAATTTGCAAGATAACACAAGCCTATGTATTAGGCTTTTCATTCCAAAAAATAAACAAATTTTTCAAGGACAAAGAATAAATAAATGATTATAAGGACGAGATGTTGGCTTGATTGGCCCCAGAGCTTTGGGGTTAGCTCATGAGCTAAATAAGTTCCAAAGCCTGGATGAACTGCGCCAGACTGCTTGGCTCTTCTTGTGTGTGTTGTTTGGAGTTGTCTATGGCAACACACTCTCCATGGTGACTGCGGGAACAGAATTGTCCGTTGAAAAAAAAAAAAAAATTCAAGAGGAAGTTGAAGAAGGAAAGAATGATGTCACTATTATTTCAACGGAAGTTAACATACACGTTTTTTTTTTTTTTGAGTTCATATACTAAGTTTTTTATTTTCATTGCTCATTTTCTAATGTTCTTATAAATTGAAGGGTGATGAAGAAAAAAAAGAGAAAAATTAATAAATGCCCTCCCCCCCAAACAAATGTTCCTGAATTGTCCTTTCTCTGCTTCCCAAATCCCGTAAATGTAAGATTTGAATCAAAATGAAATTGTCTTTGATTATTATAAGATTGTTTTCTGCTGTCAGCTGGGGAATAAATCCGCCTGGTTACAAGCAGGAACCCTAACCCTTTCATTCTCTCTTTTCCCGTTGGGTTTAGGGAAGGGGGCGGGGAGTAAATCAATGTGTGAAATCAATCACAATTTTGTTGTCCATGGTAGAAATAGAAGGAAAGAAATTTTAATATAAATTTCTGGCTATGAAATTAAACTTGATAATTAAGCCTGGAAGTGGGGAATTAAACACGAGTATAAAATATTGACTGTGGGTATTGCTTTTCGTATCATATTTTGCATATGTGTGTATAGAGTGTAAATATTTGCATATATGCTGTATAGGAAACCATCAACTGAAACTCTCTCTGAAACTGTCAACTTCAGTTTTAAAGTTGGTCTGGCTGACTATTTATCGTATGTTCAAACTACACTAATGGAGCTCGAGGGCTGAAAATTTAAACACTTACTCCTCATATTGAGAACAAATGCTTTTGCGTTTTAAAAGAATTCACTGCTAAATAGGTTTTTAATGGGAGGGGCAGTTAATTTGCAATGTTAGTTTATGCTAAAAAGGTCCTTTAGTTTGTGTCTGGCAGTATCCATGTTTGCTTTTTTGGAAATTCAGACATTTTTAGTCATCATCATCATTTAATGTCCGTTGTTGGACACAGACCTTCCTCAAGATTTGCCAGACCTCTATCTTGGGAATTGTGGAGCCAGTACTTCCTGAATTTATCTAGCTCATCACGCCATCTTACTTTCTGTCCGCTACAATTTTGTATATGACCTCTGGGGATCTACGTTGTGAGTTGTGATGTTCAGTGGTTGTCTGGCATTCTAGCAAAATGTCCAGCCCACTACCATTTGAGTTTTCTAATGGTTTCTATGATTTCCCGGACTCCTGTCTTTTCTCTAACGTAATGTGATGTCGAGCATGATTCTCTTCAGTAGCATGGTTCTCAATTTGAGGGTTAATCCTCTGATTAGATTCCATGTTACCCCTGAAATCGTGAGTAAATGAATTTCATTGATCACTCCTTTCTTTTTTTTTCAATTTTCAATCAATCACCTTAATACAGCATGCCGCCAAAGGTTGTTGGTTACATCATGGTTTTTATTGAATGATTAAGTAGACTTGTTATTGATCTACTATTTGGTTTTGGTCTTCTCTGAAAGGTGATCGAAAATCTACACTAAGGCAGTAAAATGTCTTTTTTCTTCTATGGCATTCTACTTTTAACCTTTTGATGGCTTTTTCTCTTCTCCAAATTAGCAACTTTGTTTCATACTGAAATGCACTTGCCCACCTTGCAATTCTTATTGTGCAAATATAGTGTTCACGTTGTTTAGAGTCTATACTATTTTTACATTCAACAAAGGTATGCCAATCTGCGACATCCGTCTAGCTTGTGCGAATTGTGGAGTTGTTAAATTTTGTGCTTTTCTATAAAATTGGCTTTAGGATATTTCCGACACTTTTCATTTCTTTTGCAAAGTAATTTTCCTTTGAAGGAAAATCCAATATTATATATTAGAAACCGTTAATCAAAACTGTCAACATAGGTTTATTCATAACTTGTGCATGTTTAGTGTACACAATCCCTTATATTTGCATTGAGTATCTGTTAATTCTTCAGTTATATATGTGTAATTGACCATTTGAATTTTGTTTCTAATTGTTGAAGTTTATTTAGTTTGAATTATTAAATCTATGTTCTTTTTCCTTTGCTGTATTTTTCAACGTATAATTTATATATTTGCTATTAGAATATTGTGGTTTATCGATAAATTGTGATTAATAAATCAAATAAACTTCTGTAATTTTTTTGAACAAAAAATCTCTCTGCGCTAAGTCAAACTTGCCTTCACAGTCAATAATTAAGCAATCATAGCGTCAAGATTTGAAGTTGCGTAAAAAAAACAAAATCCATCGAAGAATAAATATGGTCAGAATGAATTCTATCTATGACATCACTGGCAGTTTCCACTGTGAATATCTAAAATACACTAAAAAAACATTTTTCAGAATCTGTTTATCAATAAACCTGTCAGAATAAGGCCCCCAAAAGGTCAAAAAACCTTTTCACAGAAAAAAAAAAAAAATTATTAGAAGAGGTCTAGTGGAGTACTGATGCCAATTTCCAAGTCTGTTTACAAAATGGTATAGCCAGGAGTGCTGGAACAACACATCAACACATACACAAATACATGCACTTATGAAAAGGGATAGAACCCTTTGCCACGTTTAGTGGCTCTGGTTGTTCAATTGTGTTTATATGGTGTATATAAGAGTTATATAAAATAAAGTATATCCCTATTCATATAATTCTGCTTTCTCAAGAGAATCAGTAAATGTGTAGATGTCTGCACTGGGAAGATATTGATTTTACAAGTCTTGGCAGTACATCACGTTTGTCTCATTCCTATTTAAAATTTGAGTCTTTTTCTCCTAGATTAGCTTTTAGTAGCCAGCCTGATCAGCCCATCGTTTGGATAAAGGCCCCTCTACCCCTTCCTCTACCACCTGAATCAAGTCTGTGAGTACAAAGATCAGTGAATGTGTTGATTGGTACTGGATGCCAAATTTTTCTCTGGGGCCATAGTGTTTGGTAAGATTCCCAAAGGAACGTAAGACTCCAAAATGATCAGAAATCAGTGTTCTGAAAGGTTTATACCATTGGGAAAGAGGCCAAGGAAAAGAACGCCCACTGGTCAACATATGTTGTTTATTTTTGAACTGTGCTCTATCACCCACATCACTCCCTTATCCTGTCATCTGACTGGCCAAATGGTTTCTTGATATCCTTGGCTATCGTAGTATTCTTGTCCATTCTGACTATTTAAGTTGTTTTCCTATTATTTCAAGTGATTTCTGAACAAGGAAGCCAATATTGTTTTGTGGCCATAGGTCAAGTGGCTATTGCTGGTCAATTATGGCCCCCTCTCCACCCAAGATCAAATTAACAGTTAAATCCCAAAAGAACTCTTATATCTCTCTTTTCTCATTCAACTTTTTTTTATTTCTCTTTTTTTTCTAGATTGTCATTCCTACTCTCTCACTCTTCCTTTCCTCTGACTTGCTCTTTTTTTCTTCTCTTTCTTTCTCCTCTTAATTTTTTCTTCTTTCTTCTCTTCTTTTCTATTTCTTTTTTCTCTTTTTTCTTTTATATCTTTCTCTTCTCTCTCCTCTTTTCTTTTCTTTCTCTCTCCTCTGTCTTTCTAGTCTTTCTAGTTTTCTTTTTCCTTCTCTTCTCTTTCCTTTCTTCTCCTCTCCCCTCCTTTTTTCTTCTTTCCTCTACTTTTTCTTCCTCTTCTCTCCTTTTCCTGTCTCTTCTTTCCTGTTTCTTTCTCTCCTCTTCTTTTTCTTTCTCTCCTCTACTTTTTCCTTTTTTTTCTTCTCTCCTTTTCCCTTTTTTCTTCTCTCCCTTCTCCTTTTTTTCTTCACTCCTTTTTCCTTTTTTCTTTTCTTTTTTTCCTTTTTTTTCTTCTATATCTTTCCTTTTTTCTTCTATATCTTTTTCCTTTTTTTTTCTTCTATATCTTTTTCCTTTTTTTTTCTTCTATATCTTTTTCCTTTTTTTTCTTCTATATCTTTTTCCTTTTTTTTCTTCTATATCTTTTTCCTTTTTTTTCTTCTATATCTTTTTCCTTTTTTTCCCTTTTCACCTCCCTTTCTTTTCCTTTGTTTCTTTCAGTCTCTTTCGCTAAAGTTACCCTTCAGCCACAATTTGTGTTTTGTATGAATTTCTGTCGGTTTCATTAGAATGCAGGGGAAAAAGGCCATTTGAGTGATTCGAGATTGAAAACAAATTCTGAAATCAAGAAAAAAGTTTAGGTTTCAAAGAGAAATAGAATGCAGTAGTATATGAGTGTGCTCATTCATATATATATATATTAGTGTGTGTGTGTGATAATTATAAAGACATTTTAGTAGAAGCTTAATTTTGCTTGGTGCCAATTTGACTTGGTAAGGCTGCTTAATTTACTACTGAGTCAAATCGGTTCTGAGCAAAATTAAGTTCCTACTAAAATTTCTTTATAATTATCATATTGTATTGGATATGAATTATCTATTTATTGATATTTCATATATCTTCATCATCATCATCAGTCTTTTAATGTCTGTCGTTGGACATAGACCTTCCCCAGGATTTATACTTATGACATATATATATATATATATATATATATATATATATATATATATATATATGCGAAGGCCCAAATAACTGTTTTCACTCCAAATTCTCATTTTGTTCATTGTCAGTCTAGATCTGCTCTAATTGTTTTTCTCAATGCAACAATTACGTCATTGAGAAATGGATATATGATCCCATAGAATGATTATAAATTGTGTTATATTGAATAGAAACTCTTAATCTGAAATGGTCTTAGGTTATTACACGGAGAATGTATCACTTGGCCTAGACAACGTAAATAGAATGAACAATTGAAGAAAATAGGGCTGTTGCTGGATTTGAACCTGTGACTAATTGGGCAGCCGATTCGATGTAGCATTGCTCATACCATTGAGCTGAACAGTTGCTGGTAATGCAAAGGCCTAAATAACTGTTTTCACTCCAAATTCTCATTTTGTCTATTCTCGGTCTATATCTGCTCTATTTATTTCTTTCGACGCGACAATTATGTAATTCAGAAATGTATGCATGACCATCGCCATCATTTTTATCTATATATGTATATATTCTTGGTGGTAACCCTGTTACCAATGAGTAGTGATGTCATCTATTGACTATAGTGTTTCAACTTTCAAACCCTCTTGCCCGAAGTGAGAAGGCCTGACCCAGTAGGGCGGGGCAAATGTACTCCCCCAGCAGACACCTACGTAAATTTTACTAGTCATTGATAATAGCCCAGCTCACCATGGTTGCTCCATGAATTAGACCATTTGCTCGGGTTGGCATCATTCTGCTAATATCTATTGAAGAGAGGTTTCTGCCATATTGCAGTTTTTAGCCAGCTTCTCTTCGAAAGCCATTTTGTGCATTAGTGCTCCACTCTTGTGGCCTTGTGCCAGAGTGGGCTAAGCTTAGTAAATAACCATAAAAGAACCTGCTATAGCATGTTAGCTAATTGATTCTCCTATGAACAGTAGATTGAGTTTGATTCATTCTGGGGGCTTGATTGCAATGACCATGTGACAAATTAGGTTAAACATTGGTGAGCTACGTGGATTTACCTCATACACAAGACTCTTTCAACAATAAATCCACATTTAAAGCACTGTCTTTGATGGAATATGGTTAGGAACATGGTGAATTATAAATCTTTTGGTTTTGGCAAATGTGATGGCTATTTCTTGAGATTGATTTTATTTTTTGGTACTTTTGGTACAGGAAGCAGGTGTTGATAACGTGCTTAATTTTGGATACCTACAGATATATGTATATATATATATATATATATATATATATATATATATATATATATATCTATTAACCACTAAATGGTATACACACACTAGAGCACACGTTACTGAAGATGGGAGTACCTCCCGAAACATGTTTAGCTCATCAATGAAAACATTTACGGATTAATAAGCTAAGTTTCTATACACTTTTACTCCTGAGTCTGTCTCAGTTCCTATTGTTCACATATATACATATATATATATATATATATATATATATATATATATAATGTTTTCTCTCTTCTGATTCCCTCCTTTCATTTTGTTTTCTGATCACCCCTTATCTCTATATTAGAAACAGTCAACCAAAGCTGTCAACATAGGTTCCATCAGTTTTTGAGTTGGTCTGGCTGACTTTGTATGACACATGCACCGATGTGACTTGGAGGCTGAAAATTTTAATAATTACTCTGTATTATATCTAGAAAAACCTTTTCTTTTTTTAAAAAATTTTTTTGTTGTGTTCAATTTACAATGTAAGTTCATGTTCATTGGTGCCTGGTTTATTATGTCTAATTTTGTAAAAATATGGGAGAAGTAACTTATTCATTGATTGTCCCATTCCCATTTTTCAAGCGATCACCCCTAACATCACATGCTGCCAAAACCAAAAGACATTGGTTACATGACGGTATCTATTGAGTGACTAACCAGACCTTTTATCTTATTTATACACTTACTCTTCTCAAATACACACACGGAAAGGTTATTGGGACCTGAAAAGAATTTAGTATCAATTTTTATTCAATTAGAACATTTTATCACTGGTGTGTGTGTGTGTATGTGTGTGTGTGTGCATACACAGAGGATGCTCTGTTAGTGAGTGCCCTCCCTCTCCCACATCTATGTCTCCTCCTCCTTTTCCCTAACTTGTGTTGACATACATAACTCTTTTTGGCCCCCCCCAGTCTCCCCCTTCTCCCCCTGTTTCCCCCTTTCTTTAAAACCTCACTCATTAATCATTCAATGAGGAAGTGGAGAAATGAATGTGCTGTGCTGATGGGGAGTAAGGTTGGGGAGGGGACTCTCCTCATGAATATTCATTACTTAGTGATCCTCATAAAATATGGGAACATCAATCAGGGGCACATAACTCTTACTGACTTCACTCCGCTCTCGGTCCACGATGAAAACTCAATTGCAAATTTTGTGATTCTATGCCCCTATTGGTTTTCATGCAACTCTCTTTTGTGTCTTTTGGTGCATGGCGTGGCTGGGTGGGGAATTCAATGCCTAGACCCGGGGACAAGTTGATGTGTTGTCTCTCAGGTGGAATATTTCAAAATTGTCAGCCTCTTTCCCTTTCAGATGACCGACTGAAAAGAGGTCTGATTATAAAAATGATGCTTGGCTTTGACAGTAAAGGGAGTCGGCTGACATAATTGATACTTTTACGCAAAAATTCTTTCTTTTTTTTTCCCCTATCCTGGTTAGTCGATATTATATTTCTTTACCTTTTTCAGCAAAGGCCTCTATGTCACAAAATCGATTATACTTCACCTCAACCCTCTGATGCCTGAGTTTCAATCAAATATGTGGAATTTTGTTTTGATAGGAGTCAAATATCAAGTTTTATCTTAATTTTGGATAAGACTGGGATCTTGGATGTACAGCTCCTATGGGTACTTATGGTTGCATTAAAGAAAAAAGCATATGGTCTTACAGGCATAAAAGGATTGAAGCACCTATTGGACAAATTAGCTTTTCGTTTTGTTTCTTAGAATAGAACTACCACCATTTTTTAGTGTTCTGTAGGTTCTTTATTGAAAAAAATCTTTCAGTTGGTTTTAGATGGGTTTCAAGGTGCCTAATCAACTTTGTTTGGGGGTGTAATTGGTCTAGTGGTACAGACTATGGAATCAGTGACCCAAGTTCGAACTCTGGTTGGAGTTGTTCATGTTCATTTTCTCCAAAACCCTTTGGGGAAGAGCATGAACCCATCCCTCCTCCCACCAGCTATGGGTCAAATAGCTCTACTGATTGGTTGCTTTTTCAAGGATAGAGAGCCCAGTCTAGAAGGAAGACAGATCTGATTCAAAACCAATGAATGGGGCCTCCTTAAGGTAGTTTGACTCCCAATTTGATGTTCCTTTGGCAGCTCCTTCATCCAAGCTGATGCCAGAAATGTCACATGATATCAATTTGACATTATGACACTTCAAATATATCACTGCTGTGCTGTCTTTTTACTTTCTCTCTGTCATTTGAATCTTTGAATTTATATTTGATGAAAAATCTTCTGCTATGTTTTGTACTTTTATCAGTAAGCAGAGTTGAATCTAAAATGGCTCAACTCATACGGGCCTGTTTTTTTTAGGGGCCAGTGAACAAGGACATAATGGATCGATTTGAGTTTTTTCATTTTCTTAAAAACCCTTGGACGTCACATACCATTTTGAAGGTTATAAGATATGGATTTCATTTATGGCAAATATAATGGTCTTGTGACCGTATGCCTTTAAAATGGCTGTTCTATTAAAAATTCAATTAAAATAAATCTATGTTATGTTTTTAGAAAGTGACATAAGATACTAAATGCTTTTGTGGTCTGATTTAGGTGCTTTATTTGCTAGTATCTGGATCAGTTGGATAATGTACTCACATGCATATATATATATATATATATATATATAATATATATATATATATATATATAGACTGGCGGTATCCAAACTGTTCCACAAAACCCCAGGGTTCTGAACAACCAAATGACATTTTTGCAATATACTTGATAATTCTTCATAACATAAATGGCTTTCACAGCTTTATTTTATTCCTTTAACACAAACTGCTTTTTATATGAGAAAAAGAATTGACAAAATTTTGCTCTTTTAATTGAAAACATCTTCTTTATTAACGTGATGCAGACATAGTCAATAGTATGCCAGTTCTTCCTCAATAGACTTTATTCTTACTTTTCCATTCAAGTGTATATTATCTATTTTGGTTTATACACATTCAGATAATTTTATAAAAAAAAGGCAAAATCCGTCATTTATATTTATTTATATGTATAAATATATACTTGTCGAAGGGAAATTTGATAGTTGAAAAGGATTCCCTGAGTAGTTGAAGTTCGAAGACCACTGATGTCGATAGACAAGTATATATATTTTAGGGGAAGGTGTTCAGTAATTGTTTTTCTATGTGATGTCTTTTAACCTTGACTAATGTTTAATGTTTTTGCTTGCTTTTTGAAAGGCTTATATTTTTCTTATTGACAAAAGAAAGCATTTAGTCACTTGCTGATCATGATTGTCCCATCTGTGTCGGGGATCTTATCCTTCAATTTACACTTTTTATAATTATATCTTTTTTTTATTCCCTTCAGTTTCTCTTTTTGTTCTTCTTCTCACTGAAATTAAACAACAAATTGCGACCCTTGTTTCTCCTGGAGTCAATTGGTGGCACTCCTCTTCATCAGTGTAAATGGCGGGGCCCCGATCAAGAGAGCTGCTTTATGGGAGTCATAAAATCGCATTTGTTCAGGAGAATAGTGGGTTAGAGAAATTGGTTCATAACTTTTCTTGGCTATCAGACTCAAGATTGTTTCTGTTAACTCAGCCTAGTTAGGGGCTGATTAGTAATTTTGACCAGCTGGACAGAAAATCAATCGAAGAAAGATTGGCAAGGGTGAGAGAAGCAAAAGTGAACACTGGAGGTGGGTAACATATCACCCCCACCCCCCTACACACACTCTTTCAGAACATGATTGTGTGGCTGTGTGTAAATGCTGAGTTTCTTATCGAATTTAGCTTATGTTCTCTCTCTCACTCATACACACCAGAAAATGTTATCTACTCTAGTTGTAAAAATTATGAGTACTTTGACTCTTTTTATTAATATTAATTTTCTTATCACCGTTTACCTTAATGTGAATATCCTACTTGAGTTTTATTGCATTCTGTTTTAATTTATTTGTAATTTCATTTTGAGTTTTTGCTTCATGGATTTAGACTAAATTGTTGATAAGTACAGCAGATTCAAAGCCGCTTCAGACTTCCTACACCGTGATCTTGTTTTGTTTTGAAATTAGATTAAGTGAAAAAAAAAACAACTTTGTATAAAACCATAGTTAATAAATTATTTTGTGTTAAAATAGATTATTTTTTGCTTTTCTAGTTTTTTAGATAAATCTATTGTGTTCCCCACGTTGATTAGTGGAAATGAAAGAGAATTTAATGTAATATTCAACCAGGTATTTTTTTTTTTCATATTTGTCACATGTGAAATTGGAAAGTACTGAAAGTTGGTTATGTTCTGTAGGAAATGTTTACCATACAAATATTGGTGTATATGTCTGTGATTTTCTCTGTATGTAATTGTGAGTATGTATATATATATATACACCTACAGACATATCTATAAAATGTCTGAGTGTGTATGATTATAGACATACAAACACAGAGGGTATGTGTTGTTGATAACTGTTTTTAGTTTGGGGTCAGGATTGTTGTTGATTAAAAAGAAATGGACTGTATTGGTAAAAATCTTTTTTTCAGGTTCAGAATGTTTATAGTATAGTTTTTGTTATCAATTATCTTGGTGATTAACCTCCACCCTACTGCAACTTCAGAAAACACCCAGGTTCCCTAAGCATTGCTCAATGTCCCTCAGCAATGGAAATAACATTCTTCCTCCTCATCTTTCTGAAGCATCGTAGCCCAAGTCTTTGTTATTGTCATTATCAATCTTAGATATTTTTTTTTTTTCCTCCTTTTCCTGCTCTTGTCTTTATTGTCCAATCATTACCAGTTTCAACATTGCCTGATTCGGGGCTCCTCAACGTATCGGGCAGGGGTGGTGGTGTCGGGTCACCTGAAGATTATTGGAGGTGCAGAAATGTATGAAAATTTTTTTGGAATGATTATGCAATTTTTCTGATATATCAAGGATTCACTGCATGCTACATACAAATAGTTTCTTCTGATGAACATCTGCTATGTGAACTGAAGTCCTTTCTGAATGTTTTCCTTACGAGTACGATCTTGATATTTTTAAATCCAGAAGGAATAAGTGCCTTACCAAATGTTTGTCTTTCTTTCAATTCTCTTATTGCTCTTCAGTTTTAGTGTTTCAAACTATCACAAGTCATTTTAACTCTTTGATTGCTTTTTAGTCTTCATTTAAAAAAAGTCTTACTTTACTGATTCTAATTTTAAAATTTCCATATCAATAAGCTATTTTAATGTTTTTTTTTCTTACTGGTCTTAATTCTGGGACATAAAAAGATATCCTATCTCACAAACCCTTTGATGTGAAAAGTGGCTGATAGGCTTGACTTATGTCGATGTGAGAAGTGTTTGAAAGGCCAAGCTTATATTGATGTGGACAGTGGCCGGAAGGCTCTACTTTGGTCAATGTGAAAAGTGGTCGGAGGGTCTTGCTTACGGTGACCAAAAGCAAACAGGAAAAAATAGTTTTTTTTTCTGAATCTCTAAACAAAAATGTACTCCATGTGCTTATTGTAAAGTAGCTTGATGCTTCTAAGTAGTTATGAAAAAAATAGTTTTGTGATTAATTTTAAAAAAGTAATTTTCTTTGTAATAAATACCATAAAAACTTATCATAGATTATAATTATTCTGCAAATTTTGACAATTTTTTGTTTATAGTTTCTGTGTTCAGTCGTTAAATTATGACTATAACCATGGGCAAGATGTTTCCAAAAAGATTTGCCTCATCAAAAAAGTTGCAAATGAGAAACGTTTGAGAAGCCCTAGCATAATTGACCTGCTGAGTCTCCCTCATTTTCTTGGTTTGTATGAATCTTATATCTATCATCATCTTTTTCTCTCTCTTAGTGTTATCCCTTGTATTGTTCTTTCCATGGGTCTCTGTCTCCATATTCTAAGTTGGTTGTCAGTTTATTTTGTTTATTTTGTTTTGTTAATTTCCATTTTTCGCATCAGTAAGTCATAGCTAGTATCATGCATTCATTGTATACTTTATGCTTTGAGCATATTAGCAAGATGCTCTTCAAAAGGCAATACAAACTTAAACATTAACATTCAAAAGCTCTAATTAATATATATATAAACTCAAGCTTTATAACTTTAAGCAGTAAATATATATCTAAAAAACTTTTCCAAAAATTTGTCGTTTCAGTTGATTTCCCAATATTTGCTAATGAATAATATGTATAATTTTTCGAATAGAAATATTCACTATATATATATATATATATATATAGTCACTTAATGGCATTGAATCATTAATACATCTGAGTAGTAAAGTAACAATTGACAGTTGAGTCACAATCTGTTTTGAAGGAGTGTATGAATATTAGAATCCTGGAACCATTTATAAAATTGGCTGATGAGTGTCTTTTGGGGACTGTAGGAAATATTACTCATGATATAAATATGTAGGTATTAATACAAAGGTATTAATGTATAGATTCTCTTTCACTCCTTTTTAATCTGTTCTTATTTTTCATTACTATTTCCTTGCACCTTTTTCTGTCACTTCAAAATTTGAAAAAAAAAAAATCTTGCCATAGATTTCTTGGTTTTTATATTCCTCCAAAAAAAGAACATTCCCAACTGTAGACCCAAACTGTCAGCGTAGGTTTCTCTGATTCTTTAGTTTTTAAGTCAGTCTAGCTAGCTATGTAAGTATAACGCCTATAGGCCACACCAATGGTGCTGGAGGACTGTAGATTCAAGTAATTATTCCTTATACAATGATATTTTCAATTTTTTTTCAGTTTTTATTCTTGGGTGAAGTATTGCAAGAATATTTTTAATTTTGACTTGTTTTTACCTTCATCTTGACTCTCAATTACTTTTTTACCCTGAAAAATGTATTATAAGACTGCTAGGTGTCTATTGTAAACATGATCAGCGTGGAATATAGGTTGTAAGGAGTTAAGTTTGAGGTTTAAAATCAGCTTCTGTTCAACTATAAAGTCCGTGGTGGCTGAATGGTTAAAAGTGGCCTTGGCATATACTGGAGTCCCTCTGGCTAGAGGGTTTGAGTTCAATTCTCAGCATGGGTTTGCTTTTTATTTTCCGATTATACTGCTCAATCATTGCCATAGGATCACAGTCTGATTCAAAGTCGTGATAAAAAGCCACTGAGAGTTAGGATGAAGGTGAAAATTAGTCAAAATTAGTAATGAATCACTCTGATTGTCTAAAGAAAATGTTTTTGTGTTTTTTGAAAATCCCACCCCAAATAGGTATTCAGTAGGGCGGGGGGGGGTTCAATTTGCAATTTAGTTTATGCTAAATAGATCCCTTATTTGTGTCCAGCAGCATTCACACTTGTTTATTGAAAATTCAGATTTTTTTTAGTGACCACTGCCCAACAAAATGCGAGAGAGTTAACTTATTTATTGATCACCCCTTTTTCGAATATTCTTATTGATCACCCGTCACACTGCCAGAAGATATTGGTCCCATGACGGTCCCTATTAAGTGCCTAACCAGACCTGTCTTTCCTTTTTCGACTTGCACTAGAACGATTCAACCTTTTTAGTTCTACATCTCAACAAATTTTTCTTGCATACCTATCGTTGTTCTTTAGTCTCCACTGTCCTCGAGCTCTTGACAAATTTCTGCTCTCATCCAGTTTTTGTCTACGCACCTGATCTTTTAGACAAAAACCCAGCAAAGCTGTAGGCTTCTCCTACCATTGTGTTTTTGTGGCATGGCGGCTTGAAAACTGACCTCTACACTGCCTCAGGGAGTCGAATAAGTTAGGGTTTTTTTTTTAGAATTACCTGAGAAGAGTTAGTAAAAAGTGATGTCCAGGTCGGATAAAGTGAAAATTTGACGGATTAACAGCAGTTAAAAATAGCCTGTATTACTGTCATGTCTCAAATACAGATATTCTAGATAAGATAAGTTCTTTTATCTATGTCTTTGCAGGTTTTTATACATATGTATATTTTGTTGGCAACAGTATGTATATCTGAATATCTATCAATATCTATCTATATATAAATTGTTCATAGATGAAAGTAAAAAACATGTATGTATATATTTCTGATTATATATTATTGGAGAAGAAATGCCACGTAAAAACATAAGAAAGGTCTAGGAGAAAAAGTGCTTTTGTAGAGTGTTATCATCTTACTTTCTTTCCTTCGGGTTAGATAGAAACATCTTGCCTGTTCACATTGGCACTATCATTATCTACGGTGCCAATATATGCTTTTGAGTTAGGCTCAATAATATTCAGAACTGAATGCAACCCCAGAAATATATCCACACAAGTTGACGAGTGGACTGATGTCGTTGCTCTCTTTCACTTTGGACTCTCTGCAACAAAGGTTTTTTGGATTATACGTATAGTGTTTGATATCCAGTACTAGTTGATTGTCAATCATCACAACCATAATCTTGATTCACCACTTAAACCTGGCTACAGTCAAATTATTCACTAACTTCCCTTGTACACCATAAAAAGATTTGAGTATTTCATCATAAAATTAACAGATTAGTGAATCCATTGCTCTGAATGAATATTCAACTCTTAAATTCATTCTATTAGAAAATTATTCCATGGGGAGTAACTTCTAGCTGAAGTTACCTTCCTTGCTCTTTTTGGTGAATTTTTTTCATTTTTCTTAAAATCAATTGATAAAAGAGTTCCATTTATAAAAAAAAATCCTATTCATTGAATAGTTCCACATTAATTTCAAGCAGTTCATGAATCTGAGAGTCAGTTGTTCTGATCTTGGTTTTTTTTGTCTACGTTTTATCAAATGGCTTTTCGCTGACAATTCATTATTTGAGCCAGTGATCATCAGATGTTTCTCCATCTTTAATGGGGAAATGATCAGAATATTCAGTTCTTCATCCTATCTAAAGCTATCAAATAATTTACCTCTAACATCTAATAGCATAAAAGTGACAAATGTTTATTTCTTTGTTTTATAGACTCTCAACCTGATAAACTCCACAAGCTAAAAATTTGTGTAAGGGTAATAAAGGATAGGTTGTGGATGACCTCTGTAGACCTCTAAGGGTCAATCTAGGGTCAGGTCAATTTAAACATTTTCAGCCTTGTAGGAGACTACTGTACCCTACAAAATTGTGTACATGGGTAACTTGACCCAAACTGAACATAGGATAGGTGGCACTGGTGATCTCTGGAGGTCAGGCATTTAAAAAAAAAAGGTTAATTTTGGTATTTTTAACCTATCTGGAGGATTGTGATTCCTACTTTGAGAAGCTCTGCATTAGAGGTTACTACATGACCTTCAAGTATTGATTACTTTTTCCTGGGCAATGCCAAGTACCTCAACTAGTATATGAATAATTCTGATGCAAACTTTTCTATAATTGAATGAATACCTCAATCTTGAACCTGATAATTCATTACTGTATTCAAGTATCCTAGTATTTACTACTTGATCTTTATGTTAGATTTACAACAGCTTTATATCATCCTAATCCAAAATAACTCATCATTTCTTTTAATTCATCTTATTGATATCAAATAATTAACCACTTACTCCTCCCATGTCAATTCATTGTTCACTTAATCAATTATTCAAACTTTTGATCCTAACATTATCTTGAATCTTCCTTTGATTTTGGTATTACCAAGTAACTCAGCATCATAATCCGGATCCAGTCACTCCATTCCTGGATCATCATACCATTTTGATCCTGTGTCTTGATACAGCTCATGCTATTCGTGCACCAATCAGACGACTCTTATCGGAAAGTTCACCACAGGATCATAAGAGGAATTCATCACCTTCAAATCTTCCACTGATTGCTCAGTGCCTAATTTTGCCGAGTTTTGCTCATTCTCCAATTCGATCTGAACCCTTATATAAAATTCATCACCTTTAACTTGATTCAAGGTGTTGATCCTGGCATCAGGTGATAATTAAATCCACTGATTCTATTATCAAAAGCCCTGGATTCCATTCCTTTGGGTTTTAATTCAGAAATTTCCTCTCTGCAAATTCTTTGTAGGATTTTTTTTCTAAATTAATTCATGAAATCTAGTGAACAGTGATTTCTCCCTTCCTCACTTAAAGGGAGCCTTAAAGTATCTTGGTTATTCTTGAGTCACCGCTCTTATCTTTTTTATACTTGAATTTTATTCAACTTGTTTTTACACAACATGATCCTTTTGTCCCGTGACACAACCAAATTTGTATTAGTTTTACATTTAGAAAAAAAAACAACTCCTTATTTATGATAACTGATGGATGAGGGTTCATCCTTATCTATCAGTCATCATTTTTAAATCATTATCACATAGTCATCACTATGTAATATAGCACTGACCTCCCGTAGATAGTAAATTAAAATCTTTTTTTTTTTTTCATATATGTTCATTTTGATATCTCAATTAGTAGGTATCCTCTGGCCTCGTTTTATGATTTTTTTTTTTTTGTATCATATGTCTCTCTTCTGCTGTCGGTTCACTTCAGCTTTTTGTTTGTGTGTTGAGCAACTAACACTTTGTTTTTCTTCTACTCTTCCACTGCGGCGCTAATGGGAAAAACAATTTAGTCTGACCCCCCCCCCCGAATACGAAGGACTTGGAAGAAATGTAGTGGATGCCCTTCAATACACAAATTGTCTGCTTTGTCTATATTGTAGATGCTTGCAACAATTGACTGAGTCCCGTTGCTGGTATATATTGTGCGTCTGGATGCTTCCAGATATACATATGTGTCTACATACGTAGAGAGACACACATTCACAGTGCATACATACATACATACATACACACATACGCATAGAGGTACATGCATACATACATGCGCATAGTGGTATATGCACATACACACACACGCACATAGAGGTATATGCGCACACACACACTCATAAAGAAGTACATGCACACACATATATAGAGGTACATGCACACACACACACATAGAGGTACATGCACATACACATATAGAAGTACATGCACATACACATGTAGAGGTACATGCAAACACACATACAGAGGGACACTCACAGCCACACACATAGAGGTACATGCATATACATGCACTCGCACACATAGAGGTACACACATACACACACACACACACATAGAGGTACATGCAGACATACACACACATAGAGGTATATGTGCACACACACAGATACAAGCACAGCATTAGGCATGTGTGTTTAAATCTATTGCATTAATTTTTATGTGTTTGCACGTACTATATCTGTGTGAACATTCAAATATATATATATGTGTGCATATACAGTAAACCTATTTAACGGATTAAGTAGAGTGAATGGTTTTCCGTTATTTGCGAATGTTGGTTAAATCAAAATTTGCCAGAGAAAGAGCATTTTTTACCCTTTTTCACACTTCACAAAATTGATTTGAAATTTTTAAAACCGAAGTACCTTCAATACAATATGAATTATGAATTTATTGAATTATAATATGGAACACTATGGAACAAGTTGGTAAAATTTGCAAAAACTTTAAAGTGATCACCCAGGTTTTGTTCTGAATAGTCAAAAATGTTCATAACAAGAGATGATTTTTCAATTTATTTGAATTTCTGTGCCATTTATAAGTTCACACTCTTTCTTTTAACATCTGAATCAGTTAATATCATTTTGAGTTGTGTGGATCGTGAGATTATTCAATGAATGAAAGTGAACATTCAGAAACTGCAGGTGATAACTGGATGATAAAGGCAGAAGAAATCCAAAAATATCGAGGTCCAGAAAACTATCCAAAAAATATCCAAAATTGAGGTAAAAAATATCAGAATATATCTATCTAGGAAATTATCTAAAAATACACTACATATTAAGCCTTCATTCACTGCATTCTATACCAAGATATAAAAAACAGCACTAGAAATTCAAGGACTGTAAAGTGAAAATATGAAAGTGTCTTCAAAATTTTGATGCTTTGAATGATTATAAAATGTTTTTTCCTTTGGGAGATTGTTTGAAAATTTCGCCGAAATTTGGTTATTTGAAGAAAAAAAAAAAATAAATAAAAAAAAATAATAATTCATGTAAGCTGAACTTTTGTAAAAATGGCGGAAAATAAGTGTCTAGTTTAGACTTGTTCTCATCACATTGTGAATGGACCAAGCCCTCATGAAACCTTTTAAAGCCTTTTTTTTTTATAAAAACTAACTAATTTCTTGGAGGTCCATGGATGTTAAAGATTGAAAGCACTAAAAACTGAAAGGAAAAAAAAACTGCAAATATGAGGTTCAAAGGAGGACGTGAATCTTAACAAAAAAATTTAACCATACACTAAAAAATAATTACATAGACCAATTAGAACTCCCCCCCCCCCAATTTCTTACACCTGAATGTATTAGTTTTTCTCAAAATATATTTATGAGCAAATATGCTCTGAGACAAACTGCTAAATCAAGGTGTTGGTTACATAACATATTTTCCATGTATGACCCCATTATGTTTGGTACAGATTTGAAATGGTGAAAACAAAGGGAAAATTTAAAGTGTTTTTATTTAAAAAAAAAAATAGTAAAACAAAATTCATTAAATTGGAAACAATATATGCTACGGATATAAAATAATTTCCAGTGTCTGAGCCCAGATAGACCGTGAAAAATGTTACGTAGACCAACTTGAAAAAAAATATTCTCATTTATTTGTTTGTTCCAAAGTATACTCATGTGTTAGTCGATAAAAGACATTGTTTTTGTTTCTCTTTCACTATTTTACCTGTAAGTTGTTGAAAGTAGTGAGACTAATGGTAGCACAACAAGCAAGTGCCACCCTGGGGATTTGGCAAAATTTTGATATATATATATATATTGATAGGTAAAAGTCCAGGGCCTCAACTTCATCAAATATCTAAAAATATAAAGATTTTGCCAAAAAATCTAAATATATCAATTTGAGGGGGGGGGGTGATCTCAAAATATCTAACCTTCATTAAAGAATATCTGAACTTGTATCCAATATCTAAAAATTGTATATTATGTCTAAACGCTACAAAAATATCTAAATTTAGATATAGAATATCTAAATTTGATTCAAAATGTCCAAGTTGATAACGCTGAAAACATTATTTCTTTGTGCAATGCATGTGAGATCAAAGGGTTAGCTAAATCCCCAAACTGTTCCCGCGGGGTCGGTTAAACTGTGTGTTCATCGTATATGTTTAGAATAAGGAGCTGAGAAAGAAATAATTCTCCATCTTCTCTCGAACATTATAAAAAGTAGATCCAAGAAAAAAAAATTAAAAAAAAAGAAAATTTTTTTTGAAGGTGTAAAACAAATGAGCCAAAGTATTTAGGGGACATCGTAGTCAATTGTTTTTTGGTGTCTTTTGATTCTCTTTCTTATTGAGGCTCATTTGCAAATTCTCCCGTGGTAATTCATTCACAAGATGCCACTATATAAACTCTGAAAAGATAGGTATTTAGTCACCAGGTGCCATGGCTCTGTTCAATGGAGATTGTGTGCGTCAGGGGAGGAGCTTAATCTAATGTGTGGCAGACTTCACCAAAAATGATTTGTCTCTTCTTGCCAAAGGTGAATTCAGCTCTAATACCCATTAACTTTGAGTTTTGAAAGGCTAGCACCCCACAAAAAAGTGTATATATAAACACACACATACACATATTCATACTCGTTTGCTCATATACATATACATATATGTATATATATATGCATACATGTACTGCATACTTACCAAAACACGCATACACACAAACTCTCACATATATTTTCATACTAGATTGCAGACGTATACATATGTATGCATACTTCATACTTATCAATACATACACCCATTCATACCTGCTCACAGACTCACACACATATGTATATACTTCCAACACATATATATTTTCATACTTATGAATTCATAGATGTACTTGATACTTACCAACACGCACACACACATATATATATACATACATATATATATATATATAAAAGACATTTTCCTCTTATTTACCCACCTATAAATATAAAGAATATGTACATAACTATGCATTTAAGCTCTCTTTCATACACGCACTCACGCATGTACAATATCTATGAATATAGTTCCTGCTTAAAAGACATGCTGTTTGAATGCAGAAGAAATATATATATATATATATATATATATATATATATATATATATATATATATGCATGCATACAGATACAGACCACCTTGAAATAGATAAAAAACAACTTGTGCACATGTATATACACATACACACGCACACACACAAAGAGAGTCTGTTCCCTTTGGGTTAAAGCAGAGATGTCATTTCGCTGATCAGTGTTATACATGTTACACCAGGTGACAGAGGTTGTCTAATAAAATTACTTACAAGATAATCTCTCTTCCTCAGCACATGATGGGGTTCTAAATCTAGTAGGCCTCTGCAAGGCTATGTCAATCACCCTTCTCCGTACGTTCAAGCTATAATAAATATTACTGTTAATACTTCCTCATACATATCTTACCAAATCCAGGATGGCTTCATTAAATTAGGCATCTCTTGGCCCTTAATTTCCCAAGATGAAGATACAAGGTGTTGTATGTTAGCATTCCTGAAAAAATTGGAGTACGAATTCGGAACTAACACTCATAAATTTTCTCTTTTTTTTTTTTATGGTAGAAATTTTCTCTGTACATAGTTAAAGAAAAAAATCCTTCAAAAGACTTCACCAGAGGCAGTTATTCACTTCAAGGGACCTTTTGGACTATATATACAAACAAATCGAATCATCATAGCCTCTCCAATGATTGACTTAGTGAGGCTCCTCTCTTAAAGTGTCCATGTGTCACATTTTTGGGGGTTATGACCTTAAAAATTTGCATGAGTACTCCACTAAGTACCATTTAAGAACATTTTTTTTGGTCTCTATACTCATTATGGACCCTTTTTTTTCCCCAGATAATATTAGATAAAAGATCTATTTTTTAAAGATAATTTTTAATAAAAGATCTATTCCTCTGGATAATTACTTTCGAGTTAAAGATCCATTTTAGAGGGGTATTTTTAGATAGTTTTTGCAGGTAATCAATTCTAGTACTCATGCGGGCTATGGAGATTCATTTATTTGAGATATGGATATCTTATCTTTTATTCACTGAAAAGTATTACAAGCATTGGTATCAATTATTGTCTTGGAATTGTCTAAACTTTCAGTTGACCTTGTTATTCTACCATTACAAGAACAACAAGCACAATCCTCACCATATTTGGAGAGTAAAAATCATTATTCCCCTACTATAATTTGAAATCATAACCAACTGATTGGTAGTTGTGCCTCATGCCAACTGAGCTGAATTGATAAGTATCACATATCTACATATATTTATGCTAGATGTATGCAAGTGCTTATTTCATTCTTACAGATAAATACATCTATAAAATTAAGATCCCTTTACCATGATTTGAAATCGCAACCAATTGATTGGTAGTTGCGCCAATTGAGCTGATGTAACAAGTCTTACATATCTGCCAAAATTTATGGTAGGAATACCTGCAGGCTTATTTCGTTCTAATAAACAAATAAATGCATTCATAAAATTAACATTTCCCTACCATGATTTGAAATCATGACCCGAGCTGAAATAACAAGTCTTATATATCTATGAAAATTAATCTCAGATATGTCCTGGCTTATTTCATTCTAATAAATAAATATATCTAAACAAAAGTATGTATATTTTTATAGTTTATCAAGATATATATTTTTTCATCATTTTTTGAAGTACATATATTTTCATGATCTTTTAAAATATATGTATTTTCATAATTTTTGGGATTTATCATATATGTATACAATATAAAAGTTGCAGTGTTTATCACCAGTTTGAGTGTAATCTGACCCTGTTACTAATTAGTCATGCTAATTCTTATAAATGTTAAAACATTAAATAGGAAAAGAGAAATCTGTATTTAGTGATTGTTATATCACTGTGTGAAATTCCCCTCTTCAAGCAATTTTGGTTGTATTACATGTTCTATCTTATTTTAAGGACCTCGCCATGTTCAAAAAAGTCTACTTTCCCCCTGAGAAAACTTCTGAAATTACATGTAACTCACAAATCTTTCTCAAATGGATGAAAAATTTTGCATCAAATAACGCACCTTGCATCGAAAACTCTTCAACAATTGCTAAAAAGACAAAACCATTGGGTGTACTTTTTGAAATTATTTTTATCCCTAGGGTTGCTTTTATTTCATACAGTAATTTTGGTCTCTTAACTTTCCTAGTGCAAAATAGTCCAAGCAAATCGATTTTCTTGTTTTGTAACTACAAATTGGCCCCTTTTATTCCATTTGTCACATGTTTTTAGTCTCAGTTTTGTCTGGTTAGTATACTTAGTGTTGTGACATAATGAGAGAAGTAATTACTAAAAAATCCCAAAAAGGAATTGGCTTTGAAAGAATGGCTAAAACCTTGCATTTATCTCTAAGTACAGCAGATCAAAAGAATATTTAGAAAATTGAAGAATATATATATATATATATATATATATATATATATATATATATATATATATATATATATATATAAAATTTATATTCATTTACTGTATTGATATAATATATAACATGGACTTGAAAAATATTTTATATATATATATCTAAGTATATATTATTAGAGTTTCATACATATACTAGGGTATTGAATAACTGTAACCATCAAAGATGATGAAGGATTCTTTTTCTATGCGTACATCTTTGTTAGTTTTGTGCTTGTGTGTTCCAGTACTCTTGGCCATACTATTTTGTCTGCAGTCTTGAAAATTGGCATCAGTACTCCCCTAGACCCTTTGTTTTTTTTTGTTTTTTAAAAAAAAAAACTTTATTGACTTTTTTTTGTTGACATGTTTTAAAATTACATCTGGATTATTCATATTCTATGTGTTTCTTTTACTCTATTTTAGATGTTTTCCAGTGGAAAATGCCAGTAATGTCACAAATAGAATTTATTCCGATCATATCTTTCTTACATGATTTCAAATTTTGACGCTACAGTTGTTCAATTATTGACTGTGATGGGAATTTCTTTTGAAATGACCTATTTACTGACTGCTCTTGTTTTTCTTCTGATTTTCAAATGAAAGGGGTGTTTTATCCCCTCTCCCTTATAATAGAGATCTTCTCTCCTATCCCCATCAGAAGTTATACATCTTAACTCACTATATCCTACCTCAACGAGATCTCTGTATTCAGCTTCATACTTCAACCAATGATAGCATAACACACCAGGAGAAAAACAGTTAGAAAAATCAATCCAAAATTATTTAACACCTTTTCCAAATGTAGGGCAGGGTCAGATTTCTCTTCCCCGTTTCAAAAACCTACCTCCAGCTACTACTATCCCTACCCCCACCAGATTTTGACCTGTGACACCTATCACTCACCCCCCCTAGCTCTGAAGCCCTGCCCTTACATATAATCTTTAGATAATTTCATCTCGGCAGATGAAAATGTGATTATTTGTATCTACAGTTATGATTTATGTATGATTCGCACTTTTCAGTTTGCGTTGCCGGCTTCGTTAATTCAACCCTCGATGTAGGAGGTGGGGGTTGGGTTGGGATCCGACTGAGAAGCGAGATTAAAAAAACAAAAACAAAAATAACAAAAAAAAAAAAATTGGGAATTAAAATTAACTTTTGAAAAATGAAGATGATTTTTATATTTTTGTTTGTCATTCTGTTATTTTTTTCAGGCTGAGACTGTAAATGTCTCAGAATTGTCCTAATTACGGCTGTTCCTCCTTTCTCCATCCTCGCCTATGCCACCTTTGTTGTATAAACCTTGTTAATTGTTATTCTGTAAATTTTTTTGTTAATCTGACCTCATTAATAAGTAATTTTGGTTTCCGTTTATTTTTATTTTTTTCCTCAGTTTTTGATGGTAATTTTTCTTTGTATTTTTATTGTTGATTTATAACAAGGACTTCTGAGTCGGTCTTTTGAGAGAGTTACTTTAATTCTCATCGTATTTTAGCTCAACTAGTTCTTAATATTTATTCGGTGACGTGATATAAAGTAGATTTAAATGATTTGAAAAAAATACCCTTCATTATTTCAATTTATCAAATATGAATTGGCTAGAAGTGGAGATAATTCGAACCTTATCCGAGAGATGGACAGTAGAATAGAATCCAATTCATCAGGTCTGCCTCAAGGGGATGGTATTGAACCTCTATTTCCAGGTTCACTCTACTTCCAAATTCAATGCTATTCTAATGCCTGTGTTTGGTCAGTCCCTGAGATTAAGCTTGGATTATCTCCCCTCCTTCACAAATCTGGTAACCCGGGGAATTCCAGGTGCTATAAGCTATTGGCAGTTAGAAATCAGGTGAAGAGCCTCCTGTGGCAATCCTATTAATCCTCCTATGTCCAATAGTGCAAGCCAAAGGTCCTGCCTCCCCTGAACTCTCTGACTGGCCTGGTTGTGATTGACAAGAGATGAAGGAATGTCCCTTTGATCAGAAGTTGCTGGATTTATTTCTTTTGGCTTTTCTTCAATCTTATTTTGATTTTCATTTCAGCCCACCATGTCACCCAATGATTGCGTTTTTACTGCACCTGCCTCACCTGCTTCAATGTCATCCCACGACACTCATGACACTAACACAGAAGCTCCGTCCTCATCGACACAGCCGAGCAGTCAAATCACAGATGAAATTGCCAGTGGTTATCGGTCAGTATTGGTCAATGAAAGTCCTACTTCTTGCCATTAGAGTTTATATTCCAACTTTGAAAATCATATTTTATTAAATTTCACTAGTTTTTACTTTTTGCACAAACTCCTCACAATAGACTCTTGGCACCATGTTTTTATTGTTTATGTATGGGACCTTTTTAGTCTTTGTAAATCAATCTTTATTATTATTATTATTGGATGAATTATTATAACAATAATCTATTAAATTTCACTAATTTTTATCTACATCTAAATTTTTAGATGAAGATAAAAACCAGTCGAATTTGACGAAGTATTGTTACAATATCTTATCAAATAACAATCTTGGCTGCACCCTTGCTTCATTAAAATCTAACTTATTCATTGATCATCCCCCTTTTCTAATTTTTTTTATTGATCACCCCTATTGGGGCATGCTGCTAAAATATGTTACTTATTCTAATATTTTCATTATTGTTTTGTTCATATAAGAACAAGAGAAAGTTAAGATTACTTATTCCATGTAGATTTTGATGTTTTGATGAATTTATGATTTAATGACTTATATGTGTGTGTATATATACATATATACATTTGAAATTTCAGAACATGTTTGCGGTATTTCCTACCTCCTAATTGGAAGATTGACAAGGAGTCCGTGTCGAGTATGTCCCTAGCAGATCTCGCTGCTTTCCCCCTGGACGACTTTTTTGACCATTATGAGAAGGGACTCAGAAAGGTAAGCAGCCTGTTGAGACATGAGTGTCTGCGCATGATAAGTTCCCAATGTATCATTTTTAAAAAGTTGATATTTTCGTTACTTTTACAGCTACAATGATAGTTTTTTTTTTTTTAAATTTGAGCTTGAACTCTCTCTCTGAATCACAATGCACTGAGTTCAAGCTTGAAGAAAAAACAACAAACATTGTAGCTCCAAAAGTAACAAAGATACCAACATTTTACAAATGGTTTGTTGGGCACTTATCATGTGTAGCCACTTATATTCTTTTGTTTGACCAGCAATTTATATAATTAAACACTGAGAAATTTAATTGGGAGAAAAAAAACTTTGTCACTATTTGACCATTATATAGCAGTTGATGTGCATGAAAAAAAAACCTGAATATTTACACATTATAATCAGCTTGTCTACCAGTTTTTTAGTACTTTAGGATGAAGTAACACCATGATTTGTTTATTCGGATTATTTTATCTTCATAAAAGCCATATGTGCAAATAAGTATGTTTTGTTAGTTGTATAATTGTCTGTCTGGTCCTGTTATAACTTGAGAGTTATTATGGATTGATCCATGTGAAATACATCAACAGAGCTAAAAAAAAAAACCCAAAAGGCTTATAAAATGTGATAGTCTATTGTTATGCAAAGAGACCACCACAGAAATGATGGGTTGAAAGAAAAGAAAAGTGATTCATTGAATCTTTCTTTATCTTTCTTTTGTCTTAGATATAGCCAATTTTGTGATAACTTTGCAGATAGTGAGGTTTGCTTGATAGGTGGAGGCATTTCTGGCTGAAAACTCCCCAAAATGGTTAAATGCAAGAATAATTTTAATAATGATTGTTTATAACAGCTTGAGTTGAGTTGAGACTTTGAAAATATTTGAGATTAGGATACTTGACATATCAAAAATAAATTACCTAATAAAATAGCTCTGGGCTCTTCATTGCTGATCCATACATAACATCATAATTTTTTATGGGTAAATGCTAGTATCCTTATATTTGCTGCTTTTAGCACAATGTTTTGGTTGGTCACCTCTTCAGCCTTTATCAGATGTATGCTACATCCAGTAATCTTTTAGAGGACTTATGAGGCATGCTTTGTCTGATCCCTGGATTTTGACTTTTAAAGGGTTGTACACATTGAATAGCACTCTTTATATGTAATGATCAACTTTTTGAAAGTGCAGTGGTCTCTTCTCAAGATATTCTGTTCTCTCAATGTCCGTTTGCATTTAGCTGTTTACAAACTGATGGATAATGTGCTGTTCTGCCTAATGATTGCACTTTGCAACATTAAAACTTACATTTTTATCTGCAAAACTATTGCCCCATTGAAACATTGAAGAATCATTCTTGGATGGCAAGCCTTCGGTAGAGTAAGCTCAACCATCGAAAACCTGAAAATCCTGCTGGTCTTGAAAAAAATGCATCCTCCTGATGGTCACCTAAGGGGCTGAAACATGGAACGTAATCATATACCCTTCTCTATAGAATTATTGGGATTTTCTTGTTCTCGATAGTTGAGCTTGCTTTACCAAAAGCGTGTCAACCTAGTTTGATTCTTTGCTTGATTTCTTCTCCTTTAAGGATTTCATAGAGATTCATTGTCCCAGGTAGATATAGTGGTCTACTTTCTTCAGCTGTGCATTTTTCAATTTGAGAACCATGTTATGTACACATGAAAAGAAATCATGCTCAGCATCACATGGAGAGATCAGAAGATAGCAGAGTATTTTAGTGAAAAAACAAGAGATACCATGTAATTCATTAGAAAACTCAAATGGCGATGGGCTAATCATGTTGCAAGAATAGCAGATAACTATTGGACATCATGACTTGCAACATGGATCCAAAGAGATCATATGTGAAAATGTGGCGGGTAAAAAATAAGATTGCATGATGAATTAGACAAGTTCAGAAAGTATTAGTTCTGAGACGCCCATGATAGAGAGATCTGACAAATCTTGAGGAAGGTCTATGTCTAATGATGGACACTAAAAGCTGGATGATGATGATGAATTGTTTTTTTCGTATGTGGAGAAAAAGTCCTCAGTACCATTTTGATAAGGTGGGTGTACATAAAGAATTAATAGCCTCATTTTATCATCTACTTAACCAGGAATAATCTTTTCTAATTATTTACAGACTACAGCTCACTCAAACTTGGACAAACACACAAGTAGGGTTTTCTGTGAAATGTCATGACGCTTCAGCCGATTAATTTCTACCGCTCCCTTCCAGTTTAAAATGTATTACTCATAAGAAAAGAGAACCTCTCCTATTGGCCTCTTCTTCTGATGGTTCAAAGCAAAACCTGAAGACGGTTGTAGAAATAAATTGTTTGAAACGTTGTGACTTCATTGATGATGAGAAGAAGAGTTTGAATTGTCAAAAAAAAAAAACTTGCTACAATATGGGATATGTTCAAAATCTTCCCTCAATGTTTTGATCAAAAGAAAACCATTCATACATTTCATTTGCTTGGCAGTGTTTAATCTTGATTCAATAATTGAGTCCTTGTTGTTACAATCCAAAAGTAATTCAATAAGATGTCAACTCTGGTCAGCAAATCTCAAAGGTTAATTTCTGTTCTTCTGATAGATTGAAATATTGATATGAATGATTGTACAAATTAATAAACAGCTACACTCGGATCAAAAAGTCACTAGACTTGAAAAGCTAGATTGACAAAGTTGATTCAGTTAGTATTAACTCAGGAACATATACTTGTAAGTCCTCTAAAGATATTGATTCAAATATTACTGACAGAATCAATTATTAATTCAGCAGTATAATCATCTTATTCATTATTCCCTTGTTGTAATGCATAGTTGGAAATTGCTCCTATTCTTGATAGGAAACTGATATATTTCTAAATTGCTAAATATTCCTTGGTTACTTTACCCAATATATACTCTGTGTACGTATGTGTGTGTGTATACATTTGTATATATACATGTATATGTATGTATTTCTGAAGAAAATTTTGATGTTACAGAATTTTAAGATTCCTCTTATTAACGGATAAACAGAAACAACTATATATATATATATATATATATATATATATATATATATATATATATATATAGTGAACATTCAATAGAAATGACATGAAGAGCGAGTCATGTCTGTTGTTATACTTACTGATCCCTCATCGTTGAAAACATTTTTGAGTAACCTATGTAAGTAATCCTTGTTCAAAAAAAATTAAATATGTATTATGAAATATCAATATACAATACATATAGAGCCGAATATAACTTGACAAAATGCATGTATGGTATGAACTATATGATAAGGGAAGGTGTTGTTTGGTCAACCCTGCTGGGGTGTCATGTTAATGTAACTGTTTTGTTTTTAAAATCCCCAAAACGGTTACATGGTAAAAACCTGATGAACCCAACAAGAGACAATTTATACATTGTACTATAATAACAAAGTACAGAGGAAACAGAGAAAAAAACATTTTTGAAGATTATATGAATTGGACTGACATACATTGGAAAATGGGTGACCGAAGTGATACAAAAAAATCTATTGAAAAAGTTTTTTATGTTTAGTGTTTAAAGCTGTAATGCTTTCTAGACAAGATATATATATATATATATATATATATATATATATATATATATATATTCTTATGACACCAAGCAAAATGGTTTCTGATGAGCTTTTTCTCATCTTTAATCAGAAATAGGTCTTACCGTGCCACAAGTGAAATTTTTCTTGAGGGACCATCAGTTGTTTATCCTGGAATGGTTTCAGGGATTACCAAATTTTTATGCATAATTGTGTAGTGGTAAAATACATTGATCTTAACCCGTAGCCTGCTCTTAAATTTTACCATTCTGTATGTTGGGAAAATTTTAACCCGATCCCAAAATTCATGCCTACTATTTTCATATCATAATACCCAACATATTCACTCTAGACCCACAAAAGTATACATAAAATGAAAGAAAGATAAACAAAATTTTTCAGAGGATGAAACGTCCAGAAAGTAATCCAGATTTGAAAAAAGTATTGTTTGAAACATTTGAAATCACATCACAACATTGTCTTAAATCATGACACCTTTGTTTTGATGTGATTTCAAATCTTTTAAATGACACTTTTTTTCAGATCTGGATTACTTTCTGACATTTCATCTTCTGAAGAGTGTCAGATGAAAAAAGCTTCTCAGGGACAATTTAGTTTGGTGTCGTAATATGTTGTGGATATATATAGGTTTAGGTTGTTGTTTAATATGTATCCTTTAATCACAGAAATATGTATTTCTGTTTACAAATATTTATTTCTCTTTTGTGTGGTTTTCTTTTTGCTTTAAAAATTTTCTCTTTCTTTGTCAGTTGGTTGGCAAATTCCAAACAGAAGCAGCCCTTAAAATGGAGGAAGCAGACAACTACAAGATGAAAGTGACGTCTTTACGCAAACTTGTTGTTCAATTGCTCAGAAGAACAAATAAGGTGGGTGAACCGGAATACTTTTCTTTTTTTTTTGCAAGTTCTCATTTTCTTCCTTTCTTTTAATCTTTCATTTTCTTCCTTTCTCTCTGTGTCTTCATTCTTCAAACTTTTTATTTTCTTCCTTTCCCTCTCTTGTTTTCATTCTTCAACCTTTTATTTCCTTCTTTCTCTCTCTTGTTTTCATTCTTCAAACTTTCATTATTTTTCTTCTTCACTATTCATATCACCAATGGCCCCGTTGCATCTAATTCTGGAGTATCATCAATAGCTGCCCCTTTTCTCTTCTTTACTGAATTGAATGCTCCTGTCTGACGTGACTGAGTGACCCTAGAGAATTGATGGCAAACCTATGATGTTTGTCTGCAATGACACGCTGAAGATTTTTAGGTAACACAAGATGGATTTTGAAAAAGTCATTACAGTTAATGACCTTTTTATTTTCATTCAATTGTCCTTGCTATACAAGTATATTGTGAAAATTCAAATTATATTTTATTGAACTCTTACTTTCATAAATATAATAGTAAGGATGCGTCTTTAAGCGTTTACCTAAAACTAAAATACAGTGAACCACTCTGACTGACTGAAATATTGACTTGAGACAGGATGCTGATATACTTGCCAGACTTGCACAAAGATAATGTTGATTAGACGTAATTTGACAGCAATTAGATTACTGCTCCCTCTCGCTGTATATTAATATCTTAGTACAGTAAATTTCTTTTAAGAATCTGTGACATTTGTATTTTCATTCTGATGAAGCTCTGCTTTCCATGCGAAACATGTTAATGAAATAAATTGTTCATTTTTACAATCTTTCTTTCCACGTTGTCATTACTAATATATATTTTACAGCTTTAAACCCTAACATTAAGAAATTTTTCAAAAGATATATATATATATATATATATATATATATATATATATATATATATATATGCTAGAAAGCTTTGCAGTACTAAGAACCTACAATACCAGTGCAGAAACTCAAAATCTATTTACTTATCTATACATATATGTACACCTTACTAGTCTGTCAACTACCAAATTATTTAAAATTTTGAAAAAAAAAAGGAAGATTTCTATGGCTGTCAAAGAAAGGTGTTCAGAAGGTCAATATATTTTGTACAGAAATAAATCTTACAGTACTACGTGAAAAATCTTTTTTGAGAGATCATCGGTTGTTTACCATGGAATGGTTTCAGGGATTAACAGATTCTTATATATATAATCATGTGTTGGTAAAATACATTAATTTTAACCCTTAGTCTGTTACTAGACTCTATTTACCCTGCTGTATGCTGGAAAATTTTTTGAACCAATCCTAAAGTTCACGCTTATTTTCTCATCATAATTCCCTATGTATTCACACTAGATCCACAAAAGTTTATGTAGAATAAAACAAAATGGATAAAAATTTCACATTTAGCATATGAAAAATAATGAAGAATATTCAGTTGAAAATGTAGCAGAAAGAAAAGAGAAAAAAACACGTGTTTGGGATACCAATAATCACTTTCATGAGACCAGGCTGGTGTGTATGGGAATAAAAAAAAAATGCTCAAAAGTTTTCATACATGTTGTTGTTGTGATGATTTTTGTGTCATTAGAGGACGTATTGGCAAACAATATGTAATAAAATTGATGTAAATAAACTATAGGACTGAAGATATTACTGTTTGAATATTTTGTCTACACCACTATGTTCACACATCGATCTGTTGTACAATGGCTTTTTTTTTCACATCTATATGTTTTTTCACATTTATATACTTTACATAAGTAATTTTTATATTTAAATTTTTTGCCAATCTTTCTTCTCTCTGTCGCCATTTTTTTAATAGTGATAACGTCAATATTTCACAAGGTTCGTGCCTTTTATCTACAGACATGTCTTGTTTTCATAAGAGTGACATACCTACTATGTATCATGTTGTCTGTTTTCGCAAGAAGGAGAGTGCTACAAAGGTAAATAACTCCGCTGATTTAAAAAAAAATATATCTAGAAAATATCAGAGGGGTCCACTCCTGTTATTATTTGCTCTAGTTTTCCTCTTATGCAAGACAAAAAAAAAAGGACGTGTTTGTTTGGCCTAGATAGCATTGCGAGTTTAGCTAAGAGGATGTATCTCATACATCCTGATGACAGGCCAAGTATGCATTCAAATACTGGGTGAAAATAGGCTCGCTTCAAAACATGCATCTTGTGTGTATATGCGTATTTAGGTATATATACATATATGATTATGAATTGCATTATATTGAAATTCAACTTGAAATGTTCTCCCATTATTCATTTGGACCTGGCAATGTAAAATTAACAATTAGAGAAAATGGGGTTGCTGCAAGAATCGAACCTGCAACCATTAGAGTAGCAGCTTCAACTTAGCATTGCTCTTACCATTGAACTAAACAGCCTCTTCTAATGCAAAGGCCCTGATTACTGTTTTTACTCCCAATTCTCTTTTTTATTTATTCACGGTCTATATCTGCAATGGTAAAAAGAAGTGCTTTGTTGAAGCGGCTGCCCTATCAGTTGCAGGTTTGATTCTTGCAGCAGCCCTGTTTTCTTTAATTGTTTACTCTATTTATGTTGTCTACGCCAAATGATATTGCCACCATATAATAACGGGAAATCATTTTAAATAAGAGTTCAAGTGTGATATAATGCAATTTATAATCATTCTGTCAGATCATATAATTTCTTAATAACACACACACACACATATATATATATATATATATATATATATATATAAATACACAGACTAAAACTACAGGATAAAATACACTGATATCTGATGGAGTGATCTTATGATTTTAAACGTTTTTCTTGAATCCTGTCTCACTTGTCTTTCTTTTGTTTTCTGCTTTTAATGTGTTGCGTGTTGACACCAATTCAGTTGTGGCTTCACGCTTGTAATTGTTGATTGAAGCGCAGTTTCTGCGTTTTATTACATTTTCTATTATTTTGGCTGCTTCAACATAAAAAGAACATTCTTCACACAACGTTTTAGAATTATTGGGGTTTTTTATTGTTTCTTCTTTTTCTACGTATTTATAGATGACATATGACACAATGTGAATTTGTGTGAAGATCAATTAGGTGTACAAATACACATGCATGCATGAACATTCATATACGCTTGTGAGTTTGTAATATGTATATTGCACTAACTGAATATTTCTGATTATGCCTTTATAAATGTCTAAACGTATGTGTATCACTACATTTGATGAATATGTATGGCTCTATATATATGTATATATATGTGTGTGTGTATGTGTGTGAACATTTGGGAATGCGACAGAGTTAGGAGTAAGAGTGTATAGAGATTTTGTTTATTAATTAATCCATAAATGAATTAATTAGTGTGCTATTTATGTTTCGGCAGGGGTCCCCATCTTCAGTAGTGTGTGTGTGTGTGTGTGTGTGAGTGTGTGTGTGTGTGTGTGTGTGTGCGCGTGTGTGCCTTTCTGTGGTTAAAGGGTTTCCGTTGAAAATAACTTTAACAGCAGATGTTTTGTTTCGGAAGCAAAAATGGGAATCAAGGAAGAGGATTCCTTTAGGGTCATCATGATGTGTGGGACTTGGTTCTGTCTGTGTTGGTATATATATATATATATATATATATATATATATATGTATATGTATGTATGTTTGTGTGTAAGTGTGTGAGAGGGATGAAAAAAGTCTGTATGAATTTGTTGTATTTTATATATATTTCATGTATAATTAAATAAAATCTGTCTATGTACAGTTCTTTGAGTTATGATTCTTTTTTTCTGATACTTCATCAGGCCACTACTTATAGATACTGTCAAATTTTAAAATAGGTATTTGTGCCAAAAGCATATAATCCAAGCACTAACCAGAATCTGCCAGCTGAAAATCGTTTCAGCTTTCTAAGATTTATCTACATTCACCTCAGACTGATATAACGTTTCTCTCAATCTGTCCATCTAGCTCAGTAAAAAGAAAAAAAACCTCTAAAACGAGATTGTGAAGAATTAACATTTTGCTCTGGCTTTATGTATGAATTGAGAAAAATCAGCCTGTTTAAATCTACAAGAAAAATTTTAGTCGTGGCAGTTTTTTTTTTCCCCTCATCTTCTCCCAACTGTATTGCCAGCCTTGGACCCTTCCCACCCCAGTCTCTTTTTATCATCTTCATCCATTTTGAAAATAATGCAAAACCAATCATCATCTTTTGTCTCATCAGTCTCTTTCTACTCTTGAGAATGGACTTATCTACCCACTTAATCAACAAATTAAAACATTTGCTTATTTTTCGCTGAGAATGAGATCCAAGAGATAGAACCTGTTTTTTTTTTTGTCGTTTAATTTTGTTCTTGGTGTTGTCGGAAAATTGAAGAGAGAAGATGAGAGAGAGAGAAAAAGAAGCAAGAAAACAGAGACTTTGATTTTGTTTTCAATGTTCATTACTTATTGATGAAATGTTTCTGACAGGCGAAGAGAGCATTAATTGATAAGCTTTTTGTATATACTGTATATGTAGTGAGAGAATAATACAAGAGTTGATCAGATGTTTAAACTAAACTGCATACAGGTAGATAGTAAGGTGAGCATGTTGACTGCTAAATGTTGGGGAACAAAGTCTGAAGAGAGAATGATTCAAACAGTTTTCAAGTAGATTAAAATTGAGAAATTGGTGCCGATGGACCAGAACAAGGAAGAGACAATATGCACTAAAATAACATCATTTCAGTTTTCTCACATCTTTAACTCTTAAAATCATGAACCACCTGAAATGGACTGTGGAACTCTTCAATGAATAGCATAAAAATAGTGGAACATCTGTGAATTGAATTGAATTTTTTCTTTCAAATTCATCAAATCGTCCATGTGTGTGTGATTTTAACCAAAAGTTATTCCCCTTAAATTGACCTTCTGTTTTCTCGAAATGCAGAGTTGAATATTGTTGGACAGTGTTTATTGTCAGAGATATAAACGTTTACAAGGCATTTATGCTTTATCAGTTGATATCTGTTTTGTTTTGAAAAAAAGTTGATGGCAAAAAAAACAGATGAAAAATGCATTCACCTAGTAGTTCTCAAACTTTTTTTCCCTGCGAGCCCTAAAAAAGTATAAACAAACCTCTGGGGAGTTTTTATGTTGATTAGGTGATGAAAGTAAAAATAAGCCATCACAAGTTTTCATGAACTATATATATATGTGAATGAAATTAAAAATCTTTATCTGTGGAAAAGATGAGCCGAGTATAATGAAGTTATAGTTTATAGCATATGCTTTTATGCCCCACTGAAAGATGTTTTTTTTTATTCTGCTTGTTTTACAATATCAATAGTATTGTTGTCATTAGCCATTATAAGTCCACTGATGGAAAAAAACCTTTCCCCATCTCCTTCCATGACAACCACAATTGCACTGACCTCTGCCATGCCCCATTGGTAAACCCTTCTATACCATCCTGCCATTGTATGTCAGGACCTTTCCTACTGTGTTTACTGGCCCGTGGGCAACAATTAGGGTTTGTAAACCTAGACAAATTCAGAAAGTACTGACTCTGTGATGCCCACGATAGAGAAGTGTGGCGAATCCTGGGGAAGGTCTATGAAATACGACAGATATTAAGAGACTGATGATGATGATGATTTAAGTACTGGTTTTGCAGACTGGTGACCTGTACTGCTACTGAGACACCAATAACAGTTTTCCGAGTTTTCGTCTTAAACACTGAAGCATTCAACTAGAAATGTTTCTTCAACGAAATGAGAATTTTTGAAAACATCTCAATCATTTTAAAGATATCAAATTTGAGCTCTGATTATGAAAAAGAGAAAAAAAGTATAAGTGTCATGTTCACTACCTTCTTAACCTGACCTCAGCCCCAATAAAACCATGAAATGAATAAAAATGAAATGGCAACAACCCGTTTATTTCAAAATAAGGATTTGTTTTTCTTTGAAAAATACAACGGACTCTGATTTTTGTTGTATGGACTAAATGAACTGTTGTGCGTACTTTAAAAAATGGTTCGTTAGAAAGAGAGAGAGAAAGCGATCAAACATTTTTAGTGCTTTTAACACTTTTTTTTCATTACAAACATTCAAAATCAATCACCTAACAGGTGACGGCAAGGCCTGATACTGAATAATAGTCCATTCCTCTTTTTCCGTTGTCTATGTGTGTGTGTATTTGTTGGGGGCTCACTTACTTCTCTCACGCTTTTGTCTTGTTCTCTCTTGCTTTTATATTACCACCCATTCTTTCTTTGATCCCAACTTTTGACCCAACCTGACAACTCCCCGAAAGTGAAACAGCGCTGACACATACATTTTCATCGGTCGTCCTCAGTTGAGTGTTGACAATTTTTTTTTTCCTCCTCCAGTTTTGGAGTATGCCTGTAGATCCTCTGTCAGTTGGGTACTGGATGATCTAGATCCCCCCCCCCTGTCTGGGGAATCCTGTCAACACCCCTGATTACACGTCATACTTTTGGATGAGGTTTTGTCTAAAAGTGTGTAAGAGAAAGGATAACTGTGAATATATATTCAAGGTTGCCAAAAGGGCCACAAGAAATTTCCAAAAAAACATATGAAGGCAATCAGTATCCACAAAAGGTCCCGTCAATTCTGCCTACTAAAGAAAAAAAATTGAAGTAAAAACTGATAAAAACAATTTTCATTCAGTAATTTGCCGGTATTGGTGAGGTTGGTAACTTGCAAACCCTTGAACCAATCGACTAACCTTTGGTTGTCATCTCTTCTTGAGTGTCCAGCGGATTTCTATTCTTTGTTGTGCAGTTATTTGTATAATATCCTTTCTGTAGTCCTGCCTCTGATCTATATTGAACACTGAAAGTCATTGTTGGCATTGCTCTGTCGATGCTTTTCAGTGTGACTCTAAGCTGATTTTCAATTCAAAGTCGGAAGAGGTATATGTATTCACTTGTCTGTCTGTCTGTCCCCCACAATACCTCCCCAGCATCATAGCTATGTATGAACTTTTTGTTCAGTTTTCAGCGCTTTCTCTGAGTGCTTTCTAGCAAAATCATTGTATCAGAAGTAATTTCTTCACAGGAGTACTAAAAAGAGAAAAATATATATCCTCAGTTTCTAATGGAAATTTAAAGAAAACAACAAATATTAGGATTTCACTTTGAAAAAAAAAAAAGAAAAAATCTTGGAAATTAAACCTCCAAAGAATAAGAAAAGGTATGCAAAGACTTTTACCATTTTGTGATTCTTTGAGTAAACAGGAACGCAAAAGGCAAAATCAGTTTTTCGAGCTCAGATGTGAGAAGAAAGGTGCAAAGCTAGAATCAAGGTCCCATGGCAGACAATTTTTTCTTCAGGAATGGCTGATCCCCAGAGATAACACAGAATCATTTTTCCATTTCTCTTTCTTTCCTTGTCTTCCCTTCCATCTCTTCTCTCTTATTGTTCCTGCTTTAGCTGATATCTGAGTGTGTGTGTGTGTGTTTTTGTATGTTTGTGTATGTATAACCCTTTCCTTTATTTTCCTTCGTCTTTCTTTTTGTTTTTCGTTTGTATCTCGCCTGTATATTGTTCTTATCACCATATCTCTTTCTCTCTGTGGAAATGTTTCATTTTCTGAAGCAAATCTGCTGAAAAATCACAGCCAAACCTTTGAATATCAAGCTGTTTGCGGCATTTCCATGCAACAGCCGCGGACTGACACTCACACCGACCGCAAAAGGAAAAATATACCCTTTCTGTCTATTCCTCTTTTTTTTTTTTTAAATTTTTCTCTATTCTTTTTTTCCATTCCTTTTTTCCATTCCTTTTCATTTCTTCCTTCCTTCTTCGTATCCGTCTTTTCCATTCTTTCATTCCTTTCCTTCTCTTCCATTCCTTCAGCCTCCATTTTTATCATTCTTTTATTAATACTTTTTTGCTATTCCTTCCATTCCCTCTTCCATTCCTTCTTTTATTCCTTCTTCCTTGCCATACCTTTATTTCTCTGCCATACTGTCATTCATTCGTTCTCTGCCATACTGTCATTCATTCGTTCTCTGCCATACCGTCATTCATTCGTTCTCTGCCTTTCCTCCATTTGTTCTGTCATTCCTTCATTTGTTCCTTCATCTCTTTCTATTCCCTCGTTCCTCTGCCGTCTTTGCTTCTGTCGATTCTTGAGGGCAACCATCAGGAATTTCCTGACAAACCAACAAAGAATGTATCTTTACTCGTTATCAGCAAAGAAGAAACTGACAAAATTGAAGAAGTAAAGAAGAAGAAAAAGTGTTGCACAAAACAAAAGATCTTTTTTTCTTTTTATCTCTCCCCAAATGATTTTTGTTTCTAGGTTGTTTTCTTTCTTTTGTCTCCAGTCTCCCCGAAGCAACAAGTTTTGGTGTTAGGGTAATCGGTTGTTGGTATGAGAAAGGCGGGTTTAGATTCAGAAAGTGAGAAATGAATCCTTTGCTGTGAAAAATTGTGGCAACAAAAATTTGGGGAGGTGCCAACAAAAGTGTTTATTTTTACCCCACCATCAAAGCAAAAAGGAAATATACATACATGTGCCTGCTCATGTGTGAAATATTTATGTATAGAATATATATGCACACACATATATATATATATATATATATATATATATATATATGTGTGTGTGTATATATATGTGTGTGTGTATATATATGTATGTGTGTATATATATATATGTATGTATGTATATGTGTGTATATATATGTATGTATGTATATGTATATATATGTATATATATATATATATATATATATATATATATATATATATATTGTATACCTGAATAATATTTTGATTATGATGTAAAACAGGTGTGGGACTAGAGGGAGTATGTTACATGCTAATGATCTGCTACTATTTTATATCTGTGAATAAGGATATGTGTGCATGTATGGTATACAGCAGTAAATTAATATATATATATGTATGTGTGTGTGAGTGCAGCTATAAATAATTGTATACGTGCATATTGCTCACCTGTTCATATGTCATGTAGGTATTTGTTTTCACCTATGTAAGAGTTTGCATCAATCAACTTCTCTGCCGTAGATACTTGGAGAAGTCCGCCAAGTTCTCATAATTGTCTTGTGGCTTACATAGGACAAGCAGTATTCAAACTATGTTTCACTGAATTTCCCTAGGAGTTCCCTTGAACAAAGTGTCATTTTTTGCTATATATTTAATATTCCTTCATCATATGAATAATTTCTTTCATGTGTCATTATTTAATCTATTTAACACGAATGGTACTTTTCATGTACAAAAAAAATTAAACTACATTTTTGCTTTTTTAATTGAAAGCATCTTTGTTATTCACCTGAAACTAACACTGTTTGGTCAGTAATCATTCATTAGTCAATTTTTCCCAAGTTAGCTCTGTTCTTACTTATCCCATTGAGTCTATTTTCCGTTTTGGATTTATATACGTTTGGGTAATTCCATAAGTAAGGCTAAAATTCAATAGATACATACATATGTAAGTATATATATATATATATATATATATATATACTCACACACACACACACACACGCTTATATATGTATATGTAGAAGGGAACGTTGTTTTTTGAAGGAGTTCCTGGGAAATCTAGTACTTGGGAAACTCTTTTCAATAATTAAAGTTTGAAGACTACTGCTCGAGACGATCTGTTAAAAAAGATGTAATAAAAAGGATGTAATTCTATTGACTGCTTTATACTCTTATCTTTCCTCAGACAGGTACTCAATATTTCTCCACTAAGGTTACCTATATACTTAGAAAATGAGTCAGTTATCTGAAACTTATTTCTCCTGGAAAGATCTTAATGCTACCCTCGACTGTATGCATGATATCAGTTGCTTACTCCAATTTCCATGCTAGGATCCACAGGTGTAGCCAAAAGGTCCTCGAAGCTCCTCTTCTATTTAGTACAGTGGTTCCCAACCTGGGGGCCCGCATACATTGCATTACATTAGTAGAAATGCATTAGGTGAACCATCCATAAGCATTTGAGTGCCTTACACTTCCTCCATTTGGGCGGGATTTTGAAGCATCCCCGACTCTTTCCTCAGCCCCCGCTTGGATCCTTAATGGAACTGCATTAATAAAAAATAGTAATCGGTCATCAAAAACTTCTATTCGTTCTCTTTGGGGAGGTTTTCATCCTGCTGCAATCATTCAACTCATCACAATGGTGCCTGATTCCTGCTTCCTGTATGCAATCTCATTCTGCCAGCCCAATGACAACCGTGTCAACCTGTAGGGCTTCAATGCTGGTGCATATTGGCATCAAAAGGAAGTACTGGAGAAAAAAATTTTTTTCTCCAAATATATTCATTATATTTCATTTTGAGAAAAACTATGAAGCAACCTGGTAGTTTTTATATTATTTTGAGATACATGAACAAACAGAGAATACTATTTATATATCAAAAATGTATTTAGATCCAATTTTATTTTAATTCTATTTATTTTATTAGATTAAGTATTATGAATCATTTTTATTAATTTTCATCTTAGTTTTTGCTTTTTATTTTTATTTAACTGAACTAGAAATAAAATTGGATTACTGATACTGAGCAGTCAATAACAAACATGGCGCAGAAGAGATAGGGAATGAGTTTAAGGGTTTCATTCAGATTTGTGCTTGCTGCTAAGCCCCAGTAGCAAGAGCGGTCACATGTTGAGCGAGCCGCCCTTTGACGTAGAAGGTTGTGAGTTCGATTCTCACCTGGAACTTATTCTTCATTCCTATCTGCACTCTTGATTTATTTACTTACAGCCAGAAAGAAACCAGCCTGAGTTTAATTGTGATGAAAAGCAACAGCAATTAAGATGAAGGTAAATGTTAGTGAAAGATGAATAATGTATTTAGATGTAGATTTTACAAGCTGCACCAGTTCCATCCTGAAAACAGAAGAGGGAGCATTTGAATAAATATTTGACATGTCCATTGTGTAAAAAGAGTCCGTTCGATTAGTGTTGCCAAGTAATGTATTGGCAAAAGGATTCTAAGTGAACACCATCGGCTGATTTATGCCTTGTGTTGGTTGAGGCTGTAAAAGTCCAAATTGAAGGGAGTCGTGAGCAGAAGGAAAACCGAACGAACAGGGTTGGGTGTGTGGCATCGTTTGAATTGTTGGTGCAGACAGAGCTTCATAATTAACTGTTTAATTGGGGATTTATGGACCCACCTTGAATGAGACAAATTCAGACAGACTGCTTAACTGGGAGGGATAATGGAATTACTATGGTGATGATCTTCCTGCAGGAGGGAGTTTCTGATGCCTTGTTGGGTTGGTGCATTTGGCAGGGGTTTGGTTTGACGAGAAAGTTGTGTTCCCTTGCAATGGATACTGAGTGATTGTATTGGCTTTACCCAGCCCTCCATCAGGGCACGTCTTCAGTGTTTCAGTTAACAATTTTCCGTCACCCAACTCTGGCTCCTGGCTACGCTCCCCTCGTATCGCTCCCTACCAACTCTGTACCTATCGCTCACCTTCTCACCATTCGCTCAATTGGTAGCAAGTTCCCCCGAATTGGCCAAAACATTTCTCAAAGGTCATTTGGCTCAATTTCCCTCTCTCTTCTGCCATTCTTCTTCCTCATTCCTCTCCCTCTCCCTCCTCTTCCTTTTCTGCCTCAACATCAGTAACGTTTATGGCCATGGTCATTTTTTTTCCCATTGGGGACCAGCTGATGGAATATTAATCAGAAAAGCATCCTACTCCTTCAGTCTGCCCCCCGGCCCCCTCTACATTCAGGAACAAAGATAGGTTGCTAGGGTTGTAATCTTTTTTTGCATATAAAACTGAATTGCTGCTTGAGTGAGAGGAAGCTTGGCTGAGGAAAACAGTAGGTAGGGGGTTCGGCTTGTGAACCCAATTCATCCTTTCCTTCCCTTACCCCCACTCTCTTTACCTTATCAACCCCTTGGTCCCCTGTTTCTCTCTCTTTCTATATATGCTTGCTGGAATGCCCGCTTGATTGGAGATCTAAAAGAGAAACTTGGTGTCATTGGTTGAAACCCTTGTCTGCCTTGGCTGTGCACAAATTAGTTTAGTTGCCCACCCTGGGTATCTGTGTTTATAAGAGATGGGATGTTTGTATGTCTAACAGTTTATATGGGATTCACTACACAAAATTTCCCATTGATGTAAGTACATATATATACATATACTTGTCTCTGTAATGCTTACCTATATGCCTGTATTTGTTGTTTAAACTGTATGATATATATATATATATATATATATATATATATATGAAATAGACATATATATAAAAATATGTATGATTGATATATATCTTTATAAAATACTCGTATATATAAAAATATATATATATATATAAATATATGAAATAGAGATATATATATATATATATATATAAATATATGAAATAGAGAAATATATATATATATATATATATATATAAATATATGAAATAGATATATATATATATATATATATATAAATATATGAAATAGAGATATATATATATATATAAATATATGAAATAGAGATATATATATATATATAAATATATGAAATAGAGATATATATATATAAATATATGAAATAGAGATATATATATATATATATATATATATAAATATATGAAATAGAGATATATATATATATATAAATATATGAAATAGAGATATATATATATATATATAAATATATGAAATAGATATATATATATATATATATAAATATATGGAATAGATATATATATATATATATATATATATATATATATATATATATATATATATAAATATATGGAATAGATATATATATATATAAATATATGGAATAGATATATATATATATATATAAATATATGGAATAGATATATATATATATATATAAATATATGGAATAGAGATATATATATATATATAAATATATGGAATAGAGATATATATATATATATAAATATATGGAATAGAGATATATATATATATATAAATATATGGAATAGAGATATATATATATATATATGAATATATGGAATAGAGATATATATATATAAATATATAGAACAGAGATATATAAATATATAGAACAGAGATATATATATATATATAAATATATAGAACAGAGATATATATATATATATATATAAATATATAGAACAGAGATATATACATATATATATAAATATATGAAAGAGATATATATATATATAAATATATAGAACAGAGATATATACATATATATATAAATATATGAAAGAGATATATATATATATAAATATATGAAATAGAGATATATATATATATAAATATATGAAATAGAGATATATATATATATAAATATATGAAATAGAGATATATATATATATAAATATATGAAATATATATATATATATATAAATATATGAAATATATATATATATATAAATATATGAAATATATATATATATATATATATATATATGAATATATTAAATAGAGATATATGTATATATATATATATATATATATATATATATATATATATATATATATATTAAATAGAGATGTATATATAAATATATGTATATATAGATATATGGAATAGAGATATATATATAAATATATGTATATATAGATATATGAAATAGAGATATATAAACATATATATAGATATATGAAATAGAGATATATATATATATAAATAAATGAAATAGAGATATATATATAAATAAATGAAACAGATATATATAAATATATATGTATATGAAATAGAGATATACATATAAATGTATGTGTGTATATATATATATATATATATGAAATAGACATATATATATGAAATAGACATATATATATGAAATAGACATATATATATGAAATAGACATATATATATGAAATAGACATATATATATATGAAATAGACGTATATATGTATGTATATATATATATATATATATGAAATAGACACATATATATATATATATATATATGAAATAGACATATATATATATATATATATATATATATATGAAATAGACATATATATATATATATATGAAATAGACATATATATATATATATATGAAATAGACATATATATATATATATATGAAATAGACATATATATATATATATATGAAATAGACATATATATATATATATATGAAATAGACATATATATATATATATATGAAATAGACATATATATATATACATATGAAATAGACATGTATATATATATATGAAATAGACATGTATATATATATATAAATATATGAAATAGAGATATATATATATATAAATATATGAAATATATATATATATATATAAATATATGAAATATATATATATATATATATATGAATATATTAAATAGAGATATATGTATATATATATATATATATATATATATATATATATATATATATTAAATAGAGATGTATATATAAATATATGTATATATAGATATATGGAATAGAGATATATATATAAATATATGTATATATAGATATATGAAATAGAGATATATAAACATATATATAGATATATGAAATAGAGATATATATATATATAAATAAATGAAATAGAGATATATATATAAATAAATGAAACAGATATATATAAATATATATGTATATGAAATAGAGATATACATATAAATGTATGTGTGTATATATATATATATATATGAAATAGACATATATATATGAAATAGACATATATATGAAATAGACATATATATATGAAATAGACATATATATATGAAATAGACATATATATATGAAATAGACATATATATATGAAATAGACATATATATATATGAAATAGACGTATATATGTATGTATATATATATATATATATGAAATAGACACATATATATATATATATATATATGAAATAGACATATATATATATATATATATATATATATATGAAATAGACATATATATATATATATATGAAATAGACATATATATATATATATATGAAATAGACATATATATATATACATATGAAATAGACATATATATATATACATATGAAATAGACATGTATATATATATATATATTTATGAAATAGACATGTATATATATATATATATATATATAATAAAGAAATAGATATATATGATCCAACAGAATGATTATAAATTTCTTTAATTTATATAGTAACTTATTTGAAAAACAGTTAATGTATCACTTGACATAGACAACGTAAAATAGAATAAACGATTAGAGAAAATTCATTTAATGTTGTCTATGTTGAGTAAATTTATGATCATTTATATATGGATAAGCTGGCCTCACCTTGAAAATCCATTGCTCAAACTGGGAAAAGATCTGCACATAGACCCCCACTGCTGTGGTAATCTCTTCCAACAATCTTCACCCGTGAAGCCGAGCCATTCATTAAAGCACACACACACGTACACACACACACACACATATATATATATATATATATCCTCATCACATTAGTATTTGTATTTGTATGACAGAAGCAAGAAAAAAAAGGTGAAAAGAACCATAAAAAAGTTGAGTGTCACTTCCCTTAACAGACAACTCTCAATAGAATATGGAGGCTGGTGACGAAGTCCCATTCTCTGTTTCACGTGCCAGTTTGGTGATCCTTGTGAGTCTCAAGTCTGGTTGAGACCAGGCCTTATATTCCTACAAGATTTGATGACCACCCCCTTGGTAAGATGCAAGTCTACCGAAAAGATACCTTTAGCCTATTCACACAGCTTAGAGTGTACTCAATTAGCTGCTGAGTGCACTGGGAAATTTGTTCTGATGAAGAGTTTTCCACACTCTATGCCCATACTGGGAATTGAACCCCAGACTTTCTGCCTGTGAGGTAGACTTGCTAACCGTTACACTAGCTGAGCAACCAAAAGGAACATAGAGACGTGATTAACCTTTTTTTGTTTTTCCTTCCCTCGTCAAAATCAGAATTTCATTCCTCACCACATTCTTTTTCTTCCATCTTTTGGGACGTTTTCTTCACTTGTTTTTGTTTATACTTTTTTTTTCGTTCTTTATTGTGTGTTAACTTTTTTCCCCCTCTTCTTTTTCTCTGTTGCGTTTGCAATCAGAGATTAAGTAAGTGTCTGTGTATCCTTGTGCCTCGTGCCCTCAGCCTGCTCGAAGGAGATGGGGGTTTAAGCCGTGTGGAAAAGGGCGTGGAGTGCAAGAGAAGCAGAGCTGCAAAGGTTTATTGACTGATGAGCACCACCAAAGTACATTTGTGGTTTGGGGAGAAAAACTGGCCGTGAAAACAGATGCCTTCAAGATCAACAGCAGCAGCAGGCTACTTATCTTGTTCGGGTTCTTGGGCATCCAATGGGGTTAGGGCAAAGCACCCCCCCCTTTCCAGAGTCAGGCCTTCTCACCCAGGGCAAGGGGGTTTTAAAATTGGGAACCTCATTGTCAATAAAGGGTAATGGTGCAGTACAATTGTTCTATGAAACCCCAACTTAACATACTCATATAAAAAGATGGTATGCTTATTTGCTTGTAACGGTTGTTGCTAAGCTTAATTCCGATTATGTCTTTCTCCCTCCCCTCTCTCAGAAAAGTAGGTGTCTCTCCCCTTCTCTCTTTTTTTCTTTTTTTTTCTTCAAAAAACATGAAGGCAAATGTCTATAGCTTCTGCTTCAACTCCTTCGTGTTCATTTTCCTTGATATGAGTCATTTTTTCATTTCATTTAATTTCTAAGTTGGGATGACTGTCGAGCTGCCACAACTGACTTGACAAATTATCATTCTCTGTCCACTCTATTCGGGGACTCTCCAAGGGGGTTGTTCAACCTCGTCATTGTCATCCTCATGTGGTGTGTTTAGGGTAGATAAAGCCAGGTGGAGCCCATCCCTCTCCTGGCTTCAATTTTTTTGAAATCTTTTTTAAAAATCTTTTTTTAATCATTTAAAAAAATATTTTGAATCTTTTTAAAAATATTCTTTTTAAAAATCTTTTTTAAAAATCTTTTTCAAGTCTTTTTTTAATCTTTTCTATCACACTGTATAGATTTGAAAATCCCAGACTTCGAAAAAAATATGAGTACTCTATAGATGATTTTACTAGTTTGACTTAGTCCTTGTTTGTAATTTTCTTTTATAATCAAAATCAACCTTTAATTACATGAAAGAATATGGTGAAGAAGAAATCATGTCATGAAATTCTTGTTTTGATTAAATTATAATTTGATTCTGATATAATCTGAAATTTTGCGTTTTTGACTTGAATCAATTTTAGGGTCTGGATTCTACTTTTGATCCTATTAAAACACATTTCAGCTTTATGAGCTGGTCTGTAGTAATGATGTTCCTCCTTGATCATCATGGTTGAGCAGTGTTGTTTGTGGTCAGTTCAAAATGAGTAACCAAAGTATTATGCAAAGCATTTAAAAAAAAAAAAAATCACTTGTGGAGGTCAATCATGTCCAAATGGCTAATAATTCACTTCTATGTGAAAACATTTTTGACTCGTTAATCTTATTGAAAATGTCAAAATCAAACTTGAAGAAGTGGAATTAGAAAAAACCTGTTGATTGGAAGATGTAATTGGATTATTCGTTTGTGTAATGGATTTGTTTTTTTTTTCTATCTCAGTTGTGTTCAAGAGGTATATGTATTTAGTAACGTCTTCTCATCTGTCAACGATAACTCTGAAAGTACTGAATGGATTTCGATGAAATTTTGTAGAAAGATGGGCAATGGGTTAAGGAAGAGGTGGTTAAATTTTTGGGCAGATCTATGCTCAATTACTTGGCCCCACAATAGCGTTGGCAGAGGTATGCACTCTCTGAGTGCTTTCTATTTTAGACTCCTTTCTTAATATAAACTGTCAGATCATGTAACCTACATAACTGCATAACTGTAATGTCAGTAGTGCATCAGGATGTTAGCTAGGAATTTGATTTTCTCAATTCTTTATAACATAGCACAGTTTTCCAAGGTTTGTATTTGTCTTTATTTTTTATTTAAAGGAAAAAAAAAGGAGCCTCAAATACCCCAAATTACTAAAAACACACTCAGCTTAATTAGGAAATTGGAATTAGATTTCTATTTGAAATTAAACATTGAACGGCTAGTGGGAAGGCTAGCTAACACCCTGTATGATGGCAGTGTGTTTATTTTGTCCATGTGCATGTTATAGCTCATGTCAAAGGTCATGTCAGTGCCATTTCATTACTTTAACTCTGATTTCCCTTCAAACCTGGCCAATTTGGCAATGTAACCATATTTTTGGAACGTACAGTATTGGACTCTCTATGAAATAGCTTGGAGGAACTAATACGCTTTCCATTCTTGATAACTATTAACTCTTTGTACCCTGAGAGGAATCCAAAATGTAATGGAGAAGAAGCTGCAAGGGAGATAATCTGAATTACATGATTGCTTCCATTAAGACCTATTCTTCTGACACTGCTAAGAGGAAGACATTTCTATTGGCTTTGAAGTTCAACCTTTGATAAAAGCTCTAATGGTGAAGTCATATCTGAATGAGTGACTGTTTTTGAATTTTTCGAGGATAATAATTATCATCATCATTAGTTATAGGTCCACTGCTGGACAAAGGCCATTCCTATCTCCTTCTAGGACGAGCGTGATTGCGCTAATCTCTGCCATGTCTTACTGGCCCGCTTTTCTATCTTGTCTCTCCATCTTGTATCTAGTCTTTTCCTACTGTGTTCACTACCCATGGGCACCAACAGGTTAGTCTTTTGCTCCGTCTGTTGCCTCCTTTTATTGCTAGTGCCCTGCCCATCTTCATGCTTGTTGCTTAATTACTTGTATGATGTCCTTCACCCTGGTCCTCTCTTGGATCCATGTTGATCTTCTTTTATCACGATTAGTTATTCCCAACATTGCTCTTTCCCTAGCCCTCAGTGCTATCAGAATGCAGTGCATCAGACTGCAATGAAATAAATGCCACGGACTCAGAGACATTTAGCAGGAAAGATTATGAGCCTGAAGTACTTGAGGTAAATAGTTTTCGATTAGTTATAATGATATGCGTTAGTGTATCAGTATTTTGAATGTGTGAAAATGGCAGTTGGTGAATGGTCCGCTACAAACACTGCTGGTGGATTGGTTTGGCCATAGTTGTTGTATCAGCAATTAGTGGACGATTGTAGTGGACTTTGATGTTTCTGAAGCTGGTTGGCAGCAGTAAGGGGCCCCTGGGGATGGCAGAAGATAATTTCAGTAGTAGTTGACAAATATTTGGCCATTGGTCACTCACATAGAATATAAATAGAGGGGGGGGAGTCGGGTTGACAGGGAAGAGCATTGGTTGGTTGAGTATAAGGGTTTGAGAAATGAAAGTAAAAGTGAAAGTAGAAAAGGTGTTGGTTGGTGGCAGTCGGTTGCAGATGAAGCAACAAAGTGGACGTTGGTCGTAAACGTTGGGGAGAGTTGCAGCTATGGTTAATGAGGGAGTAGTAAATGCAGCAGTTTTGGATTTAGGTAAGAGAATCTGAAGTCCGAAAGAGAGAAGTTGATGAAAGGAGGAGGAGGAAGAGAGATGGATGATGATGGTTGAGTCAGAAAGAGAGGAGGTGATGGTTGCTGAAGACCTTGGCAAGGAAGTTCAGGGGGTTAACATTATTGATATAAGAAGGAAAGGAAAAAAAGAATGAGAGAAAAAAAGAGGTTGGAAGGTGAAAGCAAGGTGAAAAAAAATTGAAGAAAAAGTAGAAATGAAGGAAAAGAGATGAGAGTAAAAGAGGAGGAAAAATGAGAAGAAAGAGAAAGGGAGTAAGAGTAAGAAGATAGAACAAGAAAAGAAGATGGGTTTGGGTGAGATGAAGGAAGAAGGGATAAAAAGAAGAAGAAGAGGAGGAGAAGGAGGAAAAATGATGGAGAAGAGAAAGGAAAGTGTGGCAAATGAAGGAAAAAAAGAAGGAAAATAGGGTGAAGAAGATGGAAAGGGTTAGATAAAAGATGATGGCTGCAAGGAATGGTCGAAATGAGAATTTGTTTCTTGGTAAAAAAAAAAAAATAATAAAAGAAAGATTAAAGGTGTCGTTGGCTGTAGAAGTCAAAAGAGTCTAAAGGTGCCGGCAGCAGTAAGCCCCCTCCCCCCCCCCGTTCTGCGCGCGCCATTTGAGGAGAAGAAGAAAACAGGGAGGAATGTAGTGATACATGATTGCAGTAATGTGCAGTGTCTGCTGCCATTTACTGCCGCCTATGCACTCTATCATTTAGCGTACGTTTTAGAAGCAGGTCTCCAGTGTCATATCTAATGCATAAAGCTCGGCTCACGATTGCTTCAGGAAGTGGTGGAAGCAAGAGCGGGTGGGAGAGGGAAGCGAGCGTTGATGAGGTTGGAGATGGGAGCCGAGTTTTCGGCCATTTCCAGTGTCAGAGTTTTGGCGCTTTGCTCTAACTGATATTCCTAATAGAAACAGGAAAAGTTGTCATGACGACAAGGTGGGAATGGGTGTGGGGTGTTGAGGGGGTGCGGAGAAAAAAAGGTAAATAAGTTGCGAGCTGAGGGGAGAGGGGGAAGAGAGAAAAGGAGAAAGGAACGAAATCGATAGGAAACAAGGGGGGGAAGAGAGGAGAGAAGGAGTGTATGAAGAAGATTAAGGAAGGAAGAAAAAGGAAGAGAAGAAGATAAAGAAGGAGAAGCATAGGAATGTGAAGAAGAAAAGTGAAAAAGAAAAAAAAGGGGAGGTGCAGAAAGAAAGATGGGGAGGAACAGAAAGAGGAAGATGGTGAAGTGGACAAAGGGAGGGAAGGAGGTGAGGTGCTGGAAGAGAAAGAAATAATGGGGAGGTGCAGGAAGCATAAGGAATAAAATGGGGAGGTGTAGGAAGAAAAAAAGATGGGGAGTAGCCGGAAGAAAAAGATGGTGAGGTAAAGGGAGGAAAAGAAAAAGATGGTGAGTTAGAGAAAGAAAAAAAATGGGGAGATGCAGGAAGAAAAAGAAAAGATAGAATAGAAATTTCTGAAGAAGAAAGATGGAGAGTTGCAAGAAGAAAAAGAAAATGTCAATGTCTTAGATGGATAAAATCAGAATCTATTTCTTGATCGCCCCTACTCTCTCTCTCTCCCACAAATGTTGTGAGTGTGAAATGACATATAAGTGATGTGTCATGTTGCACCAGTCGGTGACAAAACGTGTCATTCGTTCTTTGCTGTTTCCATCCTTTTCTTTTTCCAATCAGTTTTTTTCAAGGAACTTCCTCCAGTTTGAAGTGACAAGGATTTTTACACCGACCCTCACCGACCCAGTAGTCTAGGAAAAACTTGATATTTTCCTTAATGTGATTCTCTGACTATTTTCTTGGCGTTTTGTGACATACAACGACCGGACGAATTCCCGATTTTTGTTATGTCGATACATCAGCACATCTTAAATCACTTGCGGCTGGGGCGACTGCAAATTGAATGTTTTGTTTTCATTTTCATCTTTTATTTGTTGTCGTATGCTTGAAGTTTGGAGAGTATACATATCATGTCTTTCCACGTGTACATATATCTATATGTAGATGTAGGTATGTCCATCCTGTAGTGTATATAATGGAATATTATATATAAAATGTTGTTTGTTTGTATGTATGTGTGTGTGGGCATATATATATATAAATGAAAAAATGTGTTGTACAAGATAATATTCATGTACAATACATTATAATAATACCCTATATAAAATAAATTTCATGCATGACATAGGCTATGTATCAGAATCATAGCTGGCAGGGAGGTGGTGTTTGATCAACACTGCTGGAGTACCATACTAATATAGCTGTTTTGTTTTTAAATCCCCGAAACAGTCACATGGTAAACAATTGATAATTCCAACAAGAGAAAATTTACATATAGTACCATAATATCAAAGTATATATAAATCAGGGGAAAAAAAACTCTGAAGAAAATTATATGAATTACAGATATTGGGAAATAAGTAACTAAAGTGACATGAAAAAAATTGAAAAAGTTTTTTTTGAATGTGTTTAGTGTTTGAAGCTGTGAAGCTCTCTTAGACTATATATATATATATATATATATATATATATATATATATATATATATATATATATATATATATATATATATATACTTGTATCATTGGAATAATCGACTGTTAAATCCGGGAAGTGTTTGTTACCGTGGACAGATCAATCTATTCCCTTGACTATGAGACTTGCATTGAAATATCACAATTTTTTTCTAAGGTTTTCTGTCATATATATAATCAGCCATCATAGGTCCACTGCTGGATAAAGGCCTTTCCAGTCTCCTTCAATGACTGTGATTGTGCTGACCTCTGCGATATCTTACTGACAAACTTTTCTATCTCAACCCTTCATCCTGTGTTTATCTTTCCTACTGCAATAATTTTTTGTCTGTTTGTTCCTTTCTGTCACGCTAGAGAAAATAAGTGGGTAAATCAAGGCCCCTCTGTGTCTGTGCGTTCACGTCTACATCAATACTATTAATATTGATGTATCAGTAGACTGGAAAACAATTCCACTGAATGTAATCATCTCTGACTTTTTGTGAATAAAACTGATTTTTTTTTTCTCACATTTAAAAAGAAATTCATTTTTACCCAAATTTGGTGCTTATTGAATTAGAAAAATCGAATCATTAATAAACCAAAAATATTAAGAGTTGTAGAAAATTGATAGAAAATGAATTTTGTTCATTGTATGTGTTTTTTTGTTTGCAATACATACATTTATATCACGTATGGACAACCATAGACTTTCGGGCAATTCAGGCTTTTATTTGAAATTTCACATCATTTTTCTCAGAAATTCAATTTTTCAAATCTATATTGTAAAATCAGTTCTTATGGCTTCACAAATCAATAATATAATAATTGTATTTCATATGTTCGTTTAAAATAGAAGTACGGTGTGCTGTCTGAACTATGATCAACATTTTCAAAGCCAATATGTGGCCTGAATAAAGAGGAGAAATGTCATTTGTGGCCCAAATAAAGAGGAGAAATGTCTTGTGTGGCCCAATAGATCAAAAAGGTCGCATGTGCCCGATTTCTACTGAAAGTTTTCTAGGCAGGGAAGGTGAGGAGGAGAAGATGAAAGAGCAGACACTTGCTGGCTTGAGTTGATGACTTGGTGAAAGAAACATAAAGGATGACATTTGTTCCATTCTCTCTGAAAGTGAGATGCTAAAAAATGGCTCCAAACCTGGTAGTTATGCCCCATTCTCGTATTCTTTTTGCTTTACTTTCCAAACTGCATAATGGTCGACTTATGCTCAGATTGGCTTGTGTGTATACTACCAGAATGTATCCTGAATACGAGTTGACTCATGCCTGTATATGTCTGTTTCTTTTCTCCACTCCCTTTCTTCATCCCTAGTTCCTTTTTCTTTCCTTCTATCTTCATATTTATATTTCCTTCCTTTCTACCTTCTGTCCTAACTTTCTTCTCCTCCTCATTCTCAGCCTTCTTTATCCTTGTTCTTCCTGATTCCTGTTTTTCTTCATTCTCATTCTTTCTCTTCTTCATTCTCCTTCTTTCTCTTCATTCTCCTTTTTTTCATTCTTTTCTTTTTTTCTACAATCTCTCTTTTTCTTTTTTGTCCTCTTTTTTTCTATTCCTCTGTCCTTTTTTTCCTTTGTTCTTTTCATTGTCTTTCTTTCTTTCTTTCTTTGCATCCTACCTATCATTTCTTCCTTTTCACACTCCTCCCCTCCTCTGTCTTTTCTTTCATTCCTTTTCTCCTCCTCCTCTTCACACTCTTTCACCTTTTTACCCCCCCTCCCCCTCATGCCTCTCACACATTTGTAATCAATTTCCGTAGTAACCAATCATACAATGGACAGAAGCAATCCTATTTTGTCAGCCGGGGAGAGGGGCAGGGCAGGGCTTTGGAGGGTGTGGCTTGGTTGAGGGGAAAGTGAAATACAGAGGATGGGTGGGTTGGGTTGTTCTGTCAGGTCAGATCAATAGAGAAGAGACCTGGCATTACACCTGAACAAATGAAAACATCTGATTTACAGGCAATCATGGCCGATAGAAGGAGTGGGGGGGACAGAGGGGAGGTAACAGAATAAAAGTTTTGAGGTCGTAGAGGTCAGTAGGGGAGGGAAATATTGGGTTCATTCCTTTCTTTCTCATTCTCTTTCATTTTCTTTTCCACTTGAAGACTCTTTTTTCCTCTTTTTTTTGTCTCTTTCCTTTCCTTCTATTAACTCTTTTTTCTCTTTCTTTCTTCATTTAGATCTCTGCCCCCCCTCTCTCGGTTTTTCTCTCTCCCTTTTTTTCCTCTCTCTCTTTCCTCTCACCCTCTTTCTCTCTACACTCCTCAGACAGCATACCAGGAATGCCAAATAATCGCTCCCTCGGTTGTCCACGGTGCCAAGCACTTTGACAATTGTCTCTCAGAAGAAACCCAACAAAATCAATAATGGCAACCCTCGAACGGGGGTGCTGGGTGGTCGACAGCGCAGTGGATGAGAAGAGGAGAGGTTCAAAGGTGAGATTAGCCTTTGAGTCGGTTGCTGCCATTGCTGTCCCTCAAGATGGGCGGGAATGTCACTCGTGTCATGGTCAGAGTGTGAACCTTATGGGAGTTTCTCTTATTTGTTTTTCTACCAGGATCCACGCATAGCCTGACGTCAGGGAGGATGTCAGAAGATGATGTTAATACCTCATCTATTTATCTATGTGGATTCCGCAAGTGATGCAAATTTGCATAAAAAATAGAACAGAGGACAGTTTTATTGTTTCTGTTGTGTCAAAGGATGAAACCTGTATTTTTCAAATGGAAAAAAAATTAGTTCATATATTTATTCTCTGTGGTCTTAACATTCATCTCTCAATCTATTCATTATTTGATGTCAGTCTGTACGTATTTTGGCTGTTATACATCTTTCTACATATCTCTTCCTCATTATAACTACCTCAGTCTTGTTATATCTATCTCATTTGGTTCATATCTCTCTCTCTATCTCAGGACTGTTCATATCTCTCTCTCTATCTCAGGACTGTTCATATCTCTCTCTCTATCTCAGGACTGTTCATATCTCTCTCTCTATCTCAGGACTGTTCATATCTCTCTCTCTATCTCAGGACTGTTCATATCTCTCTCTCTATATCTATCTCAGAACTGATCATATCTCTCTCTCTATATCTATCTCAGAACTGATCATATCTCTCTCTCTATATCTATCTCAGAACTGATCATATCTCTCTCTCTATATCTATCTCAGAACTGATCATATCTCTCTCTATATATCTATCTCAGAACTGATCATATCTCTCTCTCTATATCTATCTCAGAACTGATAATTTCTCTCTCTCTATATCTATCTCAGAACTGATCATATCTCTCTCTCTCTATATCTATCTCAGAACTGATAATTTCTCTCTCTCTATATCTATCTCAGAACTGATCATATCTCTCTCTATATATCTATCTCAGAACTGATCATATCTCTCTCTCTATATCTATCTCAGAACTGATCATATCTCTCTCTATCTCAGAACTGATCATATCTCTCTCTATATATCTATCTCAGAACTGATCATATCTCTCTCTATATATCTATCTCAGAACTGATCATATCTCTCTCTATATATATCTATCTCAGAACTGATCATATCTATCTCTATATATATCTATCTCAGAACTGATCATATCTATCTCTATATATATCTATCTCAGAACTGATCATATCTCTCTCTATATATATCTATCTCAGGACTGATCATATCTCTCTTTCTCTCTCTCAGGACTGTTCATAACCTTCTCTGTCAGGACTGTTCATATCTCTCTCTCAGGTCTGTTCATATCTCTCTGTCAGGTCTGTTTGTTTCTCTCTCTGTCAGGTCTGTTTGTATCTCTCTCTGTCAGGTCTGTTTGTATCTCTCTCTGTCAGGTCTGTTTGTATCTCTCTCTGTCAGGTCTGTTTGTATCTCTCTCTGTCAGGTCTGTTTGTATCTCTCTCTGTCAGGTTTGTTTGTATCTCTCTCTGTCAGGTTTGTTTGTATCTCTCTCTGTCAGGTCTGTTTGTATCTCTCTTTGTCATGTCTGTTTGTATCTCTCTTTGTCATGTCTGTTTGTATCTCTCTTTGTCATGTCTGTTTGTATCCCTCTCTGTCATGTCTGTTTGTATCCCTCTCTGTCATGTCTGTTTGTATCCCTCTCTGTCATGTCTGTTTGTATCCCTCTCTGTCATGTCTGTTTGTATCCCTCTCTGTCATGTCTGTTTGTATCCCTCTCTGTCATGTCTGTTTGTATCCCTCTCTGTCATGTCTGTTTGTATCCCTCTCTGTCATGTCTGTTTTTATCCCTCTCTGTCATGTCTGTTTGTATCCCTCTCTGTCATGTCTGTTTTTATCCCTCTCTGTCATGTCTGTTTGTATCCCTCTCTGTCATGTCTGTTTGTATCCCTCTCTGTCATGTCTGTTTGTATCCCTCTCTGTCATGTCTGTTTGTATCCCTCTCTGTCATGTCTGTTTGTATCCCTCTCTGTCATGTCTGTTTGTATCCCTCTCTGTCATGTCTGTTTGTATCCCTCTCTGTCATGTCTGTTTGTATCCCTCTCTGTCATGTCTGTTTGTATCCCTCTCTGTCATGTCTGTTTGTATCCCTCTCTGTCATGTCTGTTTGTATCCCTCTCTGTCATGTCTGTTTGTATCCCTCTCTGTCATGTCTGTTTGTATCCCTCTCTGTCATGTCTGTTTGTATCCCTCTCTGTCATGTCTGTTTGTATCCCTCTCTGTCATGTCTGTTTGTATCCCTCTCTGTCATGTCTGTTTGTATCCCTCTCTGTCATGTCTGTTCGTATCTCTCTCTGTATCCATCTATCTATCTATCCAGTGAATTAACTATTTATAATGCTATGTAGCACTTCAAGACATCCTAAGTGATTATGATTTAGTGTATACAAATTATCCACATTATTTTAGGTGTGTCATTTCAAATATTTCATGGGGTATGTGTCATTTAACATCTTTCTATGCATGTCATTTTGAGTTTTTCATACTCGGTCTGTGTCATTTAACATGATTTATGTCCCAGATTTGCATATATATGACTCTATATATGATTTTCAATTTGACCAAATGAAACTCCGAAAGAGAATTCTATCTGTTGAAAATGGAATGTGCAATGTGAGGAGGAATTTGAAACATTGAATGTGAAATATTCCTTGTAAAATATCAACAGGTCTCGTACTCTCTAAACCTTGCAAAGGGATATAAACAGTAATAGGCTTATTTTATCCAACAGCATGATAATAATGATTGACAATGTGGAAAGGAATAGACTCAGACTTGTTTTATCCAAAGTTCCGATGCATTTTGTCTGCTTTATTGGAAGTTTTCTAGGGAAAATGGATTATAGATGAAGTAAAAGCAAACTAATATGTAGCTGGAAAAAAAAATGGGTATTGCTTAAGTGATTGTAGATCTAGCCAGCTTCACATTGAAAAGGGTCCATTTGTGGCTGTTATCAGTGTGTTCAATCTATTGAATGTGTATGCATGTCTAAGTGGGCCATTTGTGGCTGTTATCAATGTGTTTCACTCTATTAGATGTCCATGTCTAACATTGATGTATATACAAATAAGATCTGACGTATTACAATTTGCATTTCTCTCAAGTAATTTTGAAATAAAGGTGAAGCCTGAAGACATGCTTGTAGATAATTGTTTAACGATCAAGAATCCTGATTTTGTTCATATTTCACTTCATCCTCAAGACAATTGGATAGTGTTCTCTGGATGAGTTGAATAAGCATCAAAATAATAACAAAATTAACTGCATTCTTTTCTTTAATGAAAGTGTGATTTCCAATGAAACATTTTCTTTCTTTTGTATCGTATTACAATTAATATTAGAAACTGTCAACCAAAACTGTCACAATAGGCTTCAAGTAGGTTTGGCCGGTTGGTTAAGTATCATGCGTACAGGACTCACCAACGGAGCTAGAGTGCTAAAATTTTCAGCTTTTACTCTTTATCATATCTAAAAAAAAAGAAAAAGAAATTCCCTAACCTGAAAAGGTTTTTAGTAGGGAGTTTAATTTGCAATGTGAGTTTATGCCAAATAGATCTCTTGGTCTATGGCTGGTAACATTCACGTTCGTATTTTGGAAATTCAGACTTTTTAGTGATCAACGGCCAACAAAAGGCAAGAAAAGTAACTTATTCATTGATCAGCCCTTTCAAATTTCATAATTGATCACCCCCAGCACACCATCTTGCCAAAAGACGATGGTCACCTGACTGTTTCTATTTTGATCATTATTGCTAAGTGTCTGGGATGTTGTTATTGTGGTCTTATTTCTTTCATACTTTCTGCTGAGATCTTATTTATATTGTAAAGCTACTGTATATTGCAGTGTTGACCTCTAAATATTAAGCTTATAATTCTGGTTTAGGTCCGTATATTTTTATAGGCAGCGTATAAGTCAAACCCTGATGTTATGCACCAGTATATGTTACTTTCATTATTTCAATATTTTTTTCCATTGAGGTTTCAACATGAATGTTCTCTTCTTTTATCAAATTTCTGTAACTTTTTTTTTTCAATTTCAGGATGTCGAAATTGACCTTGAATCTGACGGAAGTGACATTGACAAAGTCTTAGAGGAATATGTCCAACAAACCACTAACAACAGTTTTTAGTTTCTTCTTCCAACACACAATCTTCCCTTGTTCCTGGCACCAGTTCTTCAGTGAATGGTTTCTCCTTTCTCTTGAGTATTCCTCCTTCACCATTGATTGCAGCATTGGTATCCCCAGGTCTTGCCATTTTCATTTTTACTCCTCAGCCTCATCAACAGAATTGTCTAAGACACTGCTATGCAGTGAATGCTTACCTCAAACTTCCATCAACACTGTTCATACCATCAAGCCCACCACCATACATCTCCATCAATACATGTGGATATCATCAAACGATCACCATCCATACCATTAGTCCATTGGTAATTCCACAACCATCTTTCAGTCAGTTAAAAACTTTGATCAAACTAACAAAAGCAAAAATGTTCAGGAAAAAAAAAAAAATCTTGAAGAAGAGAAACTTCGAAAGAATTGAAAAAAAGATATTGTAAATTGCTGTTTTTTGTCATTAAAATCAAAAAGTTTTCAATTTGTGTTTTTATTTGTTCATTTTTTGAATTCATTGAACCTTTCTGGGGGAAAATTAGGAGAAGCAAGTCTACTGGGTAAATAGGAAATAAAGACTCCTGATATGTAAACCTCCAAGTCAGTCTAACAATTTTCATTTCAAAACTAGCAATTTTATTAGGTTTCTTTGTTCAGGTTCAATAATTTTGCCTTTAATTGCAATGAAAAAGTTAAAAATGTCTTATTTTCTAAAATGTGACTTCATTCAATTAATTAATCGCATTTATATGAAAGTGACGTTTAGCGGCTTTTGCACTTCAAAGTCGTCATCTTTTGGAAGCCTCTATAGAAATGAATTGAAAATATGATGGATTTTCAGTTACCGAAACAACGGTTGTATGTTGATCTACAATAAAAAGAGAAAATGTTTAGTCAATCTGAGTGCCAGTAAAATTTAGGGATTATTGGATTGAGAACTTTTAAAAATCAATGGCGAATTTTTCTGCTGATTTTTATTTCATTTACTCCGAATTTGATGGCCCAAATGTGATTGGCCACTATTTGATGCCTTGCTATTTTTGTGTGTTAATGTAATTACAAAAAGTTGATTTGTTCAAGAGGATGATTTTGGTTAGAATAATCGAGGGTGAGAAATGGTTGACTGATCACAATGATAAGGTTAGCTGAGGAGATCTTGGCAATGTTGACTAAGCTTAGAACTAGAATTGAACTTGGGTTTTTCAAGTGTTGCCTTATTCAAATCTGTCATGTTATACCAATTTTTACATTGTTACATTTAAATGTTTTATTTTTCTTTACGTCATAGAGATTTATGCTAAAAGTGAGATTTACTAATTTTTTTGCATTTCCTTTTCAGATTCAATAAAAAATAAGATTTATCATTTGATTAGGACATAATGCTATTTAAGCGGCTGATAATGTCTTCAAAGCATTTGGAGTGAACTCTACTACGGTGCGAACTGTTCAGCATTAGTTCAATAAGTTCAGGTTGGCTAATATGGATACCGGTAATAAACCTCGAGGGAAATCCAAACCTGCTCTTAATTATGAAGAATTATTGACTGCAGTGACCAACAACCAACAGTTCGAGCACTTTTTGCAGACATCAAGACTCCAACAGTGACACATCATGTCATCTCAAGGCTATAGGAACATTTAAAAACTTGGAAAAATGGTTGTTACATGAAGTGAATGAAATGCTCCGTGACAGTGGCAGGTCCTGCATCTTTCAACTGACCATGTGTAAACCTCGAGGTTTCTGATGCAAGGTTTTTCACTTGACATCTTTCCTACAGATTAGCTCTTTGAACTTGATATCTGTAATAAAAGGTTCTCATAATGTAACTGCTTTTACTGAATTTGTGACTGCTAAATGAAGAATTTTATAAAGATGGCATATTATCCTCTGAGGATCATTGGGAAATTGTTATTTGCTTCAAATGGATCGTATTTTGATTAATTGTTTACCATTTTTGTTGTTTATATCATTTTCATCTTAATATGAAAAAAAAAGTGAATAGTTTGGCTGTTGTTTGTTGAAAATCTAATGTCATATTGAGTGGATGACTAGAATTGGTCAGAGTGCCTGGTTGGTAAAACTTGTTACTGCAGGAGTAAAGAAACTATATTCAAGCTGAAAAACCTTAGCTTTCTCCTGTATCCATTCTTTAAAATGGTCAGAAATAAGTTCTGGTGCTTGGTCGGTGAGTGCTTGTTATCGCCTGGCAAATAATTAAGCAAATAAAATCAAGTGGGGGAAAAAAAAAAAAAAAAAAAATGAAATCAGGCAATTGTCATCTTTCCGTTTCAATATGGCCACTGTTCCGGTGGGTCAGGTGTAGTATTTACAGGGTAAAGGTTATGCTTAGTTATGTCATCTGCGTCTTTTATTTTGCAGCCGGAATGACAGCCATTTTAAAACGCAGAAGGTAACAGTTGTCTTTCCTTTTCCTTTCTATCAGTAAATATCTCACGTTTGTCAAATTTGGCACCATTTCTCCTAAAGACATTAATTTCACCTCCGATAGACATTCATTGTTTGCATATAAAATGGAATGGGTCTTAGTACCTCTCGTTTCATTTACATGTCGTGTACATTGACACATGTTGGGGAAAATACACTATGATCAAAACCGAAAACACAGAGATAAAGAGAGTTGACCTCCACATCTACTTGGGACAACAAAACTTCATGAAATCCTCAAAAGAAGAATCCTTCTTGGTTGGCAGACTTTTGACAGCAAGCTCAACACCCAAGAGTAAATAGATGACGTTAGTTTCGGAAAGAAGGGTTCACTGCCAACAATGTAGCTGAAACGTGGAAACAAAAGATATGCTCTCGAACTATGCAGTGTGCATAAAATAAAGGATCATGTTCAAAATCACAAAACAGTAAAGTATATTAAAAAAACAAAAACAAAAAGAACAAGAGTCAGAGATATGAAATCCATTGAAGAAACTCAAATAGCTATGGGCAGGCTATGTTGCAAGAATGTCATAACGACGGACGTTAAAAAGCTGACGATGACGACGTTCTGCTTATATATCCAAGTTGACTCTTTACCTAAACTCGTGTGTGTGTGTGTGTGTGTGTGTATATATATATATATATATAGCGCAGCTACTACGTTTACTAGATGATTTGTGTGGTAGTATCTTGTGATCCGACGGTGGCAGGACATATATATGTAATGACAATTTAAGAAATGTTTGAAATGGTTATTTACTTAAACGTCAATGATACGTTTCACTATATCATAGCTTCTTCAGATCAATTTCAAAATGAAAATACATTTTGAGGTAAAGTTTGTCATTGTTGTCTTAGAAATGGTAGATAGCAGTCAATGTGGATAATATGTTGTTGTGGAGATATTTCAAAATTCAAATTTTACTTATTTTGAAATTATTTTAATTTTGAAATCGATCCGAAGAAGCTATGATGTAGCAAAACGCATTGTGTGTGCTTAAAGCGTATGGTGTACTATGAATGCAGAATACAAGCTATGACTTACTAATGTGAATCAACAAAACAAACTTAGAATCTCTCAGAGAGTCACGGAAAGAGCAATGCTTGAGAAAACTGGAAAAGATCAAGTTGATTCCTGGAGAAGACACGGGTGAAAGCCATGCAAATAATTAAGCAACAAAAATGGAGATAGACTGAACACTTAGCAACACTTAGATGACAGTAGATGAAGCAAAATGTTAGCCGATTGGTACCCATGAGACAGTGAACGCAGTAGGAAATGACCAGACACAAGATGAAGATATGACATAGAAAGGTTTGCCAGTTAGACTTGGTACTCGTGGTCGTCATGGGAGGAAATGGGGAAGGTCTTTGTCTTTGAGTGAACGTATATTGGATGACGATGATTATATATATATATATATATATATATATATCGAGAGAGAGAAAGTATGAGCGCGTATGTGAGAATGATTACGTGTGGCAGCGTAACTTTGTTACTCGACTTGATTCCAGCAAAAATCTGTGAAAAGTCTACAAGGGTACCACCCTCCCAACTATGCTCAAAATCTTGGATCTGCCCCGAAGATTGTATCAGTCAAGTTTGGCTCTATTTTTTTATATTCCTTTTCAAGCTCGAACACTCTATGAATCCTGATGCAGAGAGTTCAAGCTTCCAAATAAAATCAATTGAGCATTGAAACTGACGAAAATCCACCGTCAAACTCAATCATTGGATAACCGTAGCATCAAAATCTGAAGCTATGTAAGAAAATTCTATGGAAAAATAAATATCGTCAGAATTAATTCTGTTTATGACATCTCTGGTGTTTTCCCTGGGAATATCTAAAATAGATTAAAAAAACAAACAAATAAAACAATTACGTTCTGGAGAATTTAGGTGCTATTAATAAACCCGTCAGAATAAAACCTTTAAAAGTTGAGAAAAAAACTCTCTTTGAATTAAAAAGAAATTTTTTAGAAAGGGTCAAGATCAGCACTGGTGCCAATTTTCAAGTCTGTAGACAAAACAGTATGGCCAGGAGCGCTGGCACACGCAAAATATAGAAAGGAAAAGATAGAACCTTCTGCCATCTTAGAAGCCTGCAGTCATTCAATATCAACTATTTAAAATGGTTCGTTGGGCACTTATCATGCGCGGCTACTCGAGTAGCTGGCCTCATAAATTATTCCGAGGTAAGTAAGTATCTTATCTGGTAGTTTATCTATCACGTATCGTTTATAATTTCGGAAATTGCGTTTCATGAAGAATTATTTTTTTCTAATGATAGTCGAGAAAAACGACGCAGAACAAGAAATAAAACGAGAGATTAAAAATAAAATGGCGATCGGTCAAAGAAAGAAGTTAATAGGTGCAATGTTGCAAGCATTTTTTATATACCTTTTGTTAATTGATTTAATAGAAAAAGAAGAAAAAAGGAAAGGGCCGGAATCGGTTCGCAAAACACGGAAAGAAAGCATAGATATTTGAAAGAAGTCTCTTCTTGTGACATCAGCGCAAAAATGAAATATTTATTGATCAACCGAAAAAAAAAAGAAAAGAAAATGGCAAATGTGACCTTTCCCGTCTTGAAATGACCACCGTTCGTATCGAGTTTAGGGTTAGGGTTTAGAGTTAAGGCTTATATTTTTAGTGTTAAATTCTTTGATCTGAAATTGGTTATCAGCGTCAGTTATTCTGCAGCTGGAACGGTGGCCATTTTAAAACGGGGAAGGTAACTATTGCTAATACTTTTAATTCTAGATCCGGTTGATTTTATAATGACATGATTGACAGCTGGGAGCATTTTCTACCGGCTTTTCTTCAGTGAGTTTGTAGTAACGAACTTCACCAACCAAGCACTTTGGCTTAAGTGTCTGAACGTCTGAATCATCAGAGTTTTTAACCTTATTTGAACCACCAATTTTCATTGTACGAACCATATCCCAATAATCCTAAAAAGAAGAGTATACAATTAATACATTCTCCCGATAGTCACTTATGGAGCTGAAACATAGAACCTAACCAAGAGACAGATCTACAAACTGAGAAGTATGCAATGTGTGCATGAGAGAATCATGCTCAACCTTACATGGAGAGATCATAAGACAGCACAGTATATAACGAAGAAAACAGGTGTTTGTGACATCATAGAAACTATTAAAAACTCAAATGGCAATGGCCAGGCCATGTTGCAAGAATGAAAGACAACCGATGGACATTACGTCTCACAACAGGGATCCCCAGAGATCACATGAGAAACCGAGGCCGACAGAACACAAGATGGAGAGACAAATTAGACAAATTCAGGAAATACTGGCTCCGCGATGACCATGATAGGGAATTGTGGCGAATCCTGGGGAAGGTCTATGTCCAACGACGGACGTTAAAAGAACCACCAATGCAATTCACGTTCCAAAGGTGAATGTTTGGAAGGCACTGGACTTCATGGTGTGTGGAGCAACCTGCCATAATTGTCATGAAAAATAAGTTTCCACGGCTTTGAAGTATTACGTCTCTTCAGTGTTCCCAATTTAGATATTTTATATCAAAATTTAGATCATTCTAAAGAGTGGATTTGAAGTAGAGGGAGATAATTTATGGAAATTATGAAAAATCCGTAATTTTCCACCCATTTCTATAATATTTCTTGAGAGCGGCCGATCCCAAGAACATCGACACAACCTTGCCTTGTATTCTGAATAATATATCGGGCGAATATCGATTTCGTACACTGGCCAGTTGTCGAGTAATCGCGGTGCAAACATACAGAATTTTTTTCAATTCTAGTTAGATTAATAAATTGACTCCATTGCTAGTGCTGACGTAAACGTATTCGAACTATGTAAGAAATGTAATACATACCAACAGTACGTAATTATCTTTTAATACTTATTACTCCTTGATGAAAAGATTTTATACGATACAATGTTAAAAAAGTTTTGGAAAACATTAATCCTACTCAATTCCCAGCAAACCGTGGTAGGTAATCTAAAACAGAGAAATTATGAAAATAAAACTAGTAGCCCGCATGGGGACTCGAATCCCAGACCCTCAGATTTCATTATATCTTAAAAGTCTGATGCTCTACCGACTGAGCTATGAGGGCTGCTTGATTTCTACTTACGATTTATTGCATTATCAATATTATCAGTATATGAGACCATCATGTTCACTTCAGGTCGCCGTTGGAGAAGAATTTACCGGTGGTGATTGGTGATCACTGTTAACGCTATATCTGGTCAATAGAAATCGATTCACCTGCCGGGCTGGTGAGGCTATTTACTGATTAAATAACATGACAAGAGAAAAAAATGACTGACATTCATTTGATATAAATGACATACATAAGAAAACATATCTCTGATTTGTGTGTGACTGTGTGTGTCTTTGTATATGCACTGTACGTGTGTCAACGTTCATTACAGTCATGCCTTGAATAATGTAGTTTTGATTAGTGCGGGGTCTGGGGAAGTACAGTTAAGGTTTTTGCTGCACAAATCAATGTAACTCAGTATAAGCTGAAACCCCTCCCTCAACAACGCATCTTTAACAGATTTTGAACAGTAGAGAAAATCTAGAACGAATTAACTGCACTATACACATGTGTATAATATATAAATATGCGTGTTAAAGATCACACTAATGTCCTTGGGAAAGGCATAAATCTATCTCTTCCCTCCAGCTTTGGGTAAAATAACAGGGAAGATTGGGTTCTCTAGCCTTGGGAAAGTAACCAAACTTGGTGAAGGACAACTCTGGTTCCAAGCCAGGGAGTACAACATCCTTAGGGCAGTTTGGCACTTAATTTGACGCCCTTCCTGCAGCTCATGCAGCCAAACTGTTGCCAAATGTATCACTCTGTGCCTTCCCCTACACTCCATTAACGAGACCAAAAGGGAGATCAAAACTTGAATGGAAACCTAGGCCAACAAAAAACTAAAACTATTGCACCAGAAAGAAAACCCGATCTGTAGAAGGCCGAAGAAGGGTGCAGGCGAAACTATATCGAAAAAAAAGTAGTGGTGGAGTCACGACTGTTTGCTGTTACCTTTCCAGGTGGGGTTGGAGGATATTTGTCAAGGGGTGGCGAAAGAATATATTCGAAATATATCCTTGCGGTTACCGTGTTACCAGCGAAAAATAATACCATGTGGATATGTTAGGATGGGGTTACATAGAACAATTGCACAACACCATTATCCTTTATTTATTAGAATCTTCCTACCTTGAAAACTCTGGGTTAAAAGGCCTGATCCAGGTTGGGGGCAAATGCTCTGTTTGCACCCCCTGCATGAATGAGGAGAGTCCCAAAACATTAAATGTTAGGGACTCATCCCCAAATATCTCCCCTTTCTCTGTCTCTCTCTCTGTCTCTGTCTCTCTCTCTCTCACACACACATACACACGCACACATATACAAACAAACTCACATACACACACATGTGTGAACACACACATGCTCGCGCACACACATGCTCTCATATTTCAACTGTATCACTGTTTCAATATTTCCAATGCTTTTTTTCTTTGTTTTTAATATCTACATCTCCAAATCAAAAATTAGGAAGACAATGATAAAGAGAAATGCAAACAATAGTTGCTCTCTTGTCACGATCCGATTCGAATAACCGATCAAATAAACAACAATAGTTACGACTGACCGTTTAATTTGAAAATCTCGATTACCGATCAGGTAGTATCCGGGCGGTTTTGTTATCTTTTTATTATCAATATGGATAAAAAATCAGTTGAAAAAGAAAGGAAAATAGATATGATTATCTGTGTCACCTGGTCAAGCTTGTTCAATCTCGGTCCTGCATTGCATTTGGTAGAACGGAAGATTCACATCCTATGTCTGAGAATACTCAGTTATATATGTTCTAGATGGGCGACCAGCGCTTCCGTGCCCCCCCCCCCGCAAATATGGTGATGAGCTCTTGTTTCGTTTTTACCATGTCCAGCAAAGCGCAGGCGCCCCACTCAGATGACTTCTGATTTTGCAGGAACTTTTCCGTACAGTCTAAGAAGAATAAGAAGAATCGATCTTTGCTGTCTGCTTCTTTTCCCCTCTTGGGTTTCTACTGTAATGAACCTTCATTGGAATACAGGTTGAAAGTTGCCATCTGAATTGAACACGCTGCGTGTAACTCGGTTCAATAGCGCTGATGCTGGGTGGGTGAATCCTTCAGGGCAACAACCAGGATCAAACACTTCCATCGGTTGATTATTACGAACGTCAGTAGAGGGAGCGATTATAGACGCCGTTTTCTACCGGAAGATTTTACTGTCTATGCTATTGTAGAAAAGTTGAAAAATGGAAGAAAAAATATTTAGAATAGGAAAACGTTGATGTCATTCATTAGGGACCGTCAACCGAAACTGTCACTCTAACTGTCAACACAGGTTTCTTCAGTTCTTAAGTTAGGCTAGCTATTTATGTATCACGCGTATAGGTTGCGACAGTAGAGATAAAATATTTCAACATTTACATCTTGTTTTTTCTAGAATGATTTTTTTTTGTTGTTATTAAATTCCCTCTAAAGGAGTTTTAATTTGGGATAATATTTACAGTGTAAGATTATGCTAAATGTGACCCTTACTTAGTGTCTGGCAGCTTTCACTGTTGTTGTTTTTTTGTTGTTGAAAATTTGGACTTTATTTTAGTGAATGAATGGCCCAACAAAAGGTGAGAGAAATAACTTATTAATTGATCACCCCCAACACGACATGCAGCCGAAAGACGTTGATCATGCGACAGTTTCTACTCAGTGACTAACCAGACCCTTTTCACTAACTTTTACAATGGATATTGAAATCTTTCTTCTGTTTTCAGAAAAAAATTCGCCATTGAATTTAATGTAGATGTAATTTGAAAAGATTCAACTTTCAATTTTTATGTTATTTAGGAGTGAAATTTCAATATTATGACTCCAATTAGGGAATTTGAATGTATTTCAATTGACAGTTTAACGATAATTTCGATTAAGGATACATTTTTCCTCTTGCACGATTCAAAATAAAGCTACTGTATTTAAGTAAGTGCCACGATGAAACAACCCGGGGTGCCGGAAACAATTTAGGTCTGGGGTAACTTTTCAAAAAGGGCATTTTACGACGTATACTTTTGCTGCAAGGTTGCAAGGTTATGGTAAAAGAGCAGGATGTAGCTGTGGGGGACCCACAAAGTTATTACAGCCATAATAGCGTTTAAGATTAAAGACAGGATATTATTGCCATCTTTCGATGTCGCAAGGATAACAAGCATCTTGAACTAAAGACTGCAAAACGCTGGAACACGAAATTAGGATAGTGCCCTCAAATTAAACTTTATAAGTAGATGTACCTATATAAATGTTTGATTCAGGATATCTTGCACTTTCCTTTTTTTTTCGTAGAGGGCACACGGCTGCCGATACCGACCTCGTGTCAAAGAGGTAGGGGTCCAGGGTAGCTACCTCCGTAGTTACGGCGCCCCTGGAAACAACTTCATTAATCTCCTGGTAAGTCAAACTCTCGAATTACAATTATTGAAATTTCTGTCGTCGTTGATAGTGCTTTTGCCCTTTCTATTCCCGCTTTTTTCTTGGAAATGTCGTTGTCTGATCGATTGAGACCGCGGAAAATGGAACTGGGTGAGTGAAATTCAAACTCCGGCTTAGATAGACATTGGCAATAATATCCTTGTGAAAAGCATGAATCTATCTCCTCCTCTTCAGACTATGGATAAAATAGCTTACGGTGAAGTAAGTGACACCACTTCAGGTGCTTGTTGCCTGTGAGTACATTCTACATGACGCAACGATCTCGAAGAATTCGGAAGAGGAGGAGAAACTTGTGATTTGCGAAGCCCGGATGGGGACGGCTGTTGCCATGACAAATATAAGGATACTTTTGTCTTTTTGTTGCTGTCCCACCTCTCTTTGTCGATCATTGTCTCTTTCTTTCTCCCTCGTTTGCTCTCTCTCTCTCTCTCTCTCTCTCTCTTTTCTACCCCTTTTGTTTCATATCTATTTTTCTTTCACTTTAATCACATAGATTTCCCTTTCTTTTTCTTTCATTCCTCTAACGCCCCTCCTCTTCCTCCTTCTCAGTCTACTTGTTGCATTATCCTCATACCACTTCTTTTCCTCTCCTTCTTCTCTCATATTTTCCTCTTGATCCTCCCCCTTCTCTCACTTCTTCTTCTTCTTCTTCTTCTTCTTCTTCTTCTTCTTCTTCTTCTTCTTCTTCTTCTTCTTCTTCTTCTTCTCGCTATTCATGCTCTGCTCCTCCCCTTTCTCTCATATTATTACTACCCCTTTTTTCTACCTCACTCACTTCTTCCACTCTCTACCCTCCCACTTCCTTCTTTCCTTCCTTCTCCAGCCGTTTCCCCCTCTCCTCTTTCTCATCCCCTTTTCCTTCCTGCCCCCTTCTCACACCTTCCCTCTTCCAACTGCCTCCTCTCGCTCTCTCTTTCTGTTCGCTTCCTCCCCATTTCTCACCCCCCATTCCCTCCTCCTCTTTCCGACTGTTCCATGGTGGATTACCCAGTCTTCCTTGAATGTTCTTGGCGTCACATTGTTTCCCCGATCAATCCATCAAACGACCCCCTCCTCCCCCTCCACTACCTTTTCTTCTCTCACTTTCCTCTTGAAATTCCAAAGTGATTTCCAGAAGGCCACCCCTTTATCCCATCAAACCCCAGACCTTCCTTCAAAATCAATCAGCATCCACAGAAATTAATTACTCAAAGCCTCGTCCTCAGTCCAGCTTCCTTGTCTGGCAATCGATCACAGATCGATTGCAGAGACTAGATCATCCAACAGACGATGGATTCGGGAAGGGTTCATTCACTAGCTGAAAAACCGCCCTATCGGTAGGGTTTTTCTTTTTCCAACAAAGGGCATAAATAGGTCTTTGGTCACAATAAGAGGTCATAACTGTTTTTTTTTCCATGGGTGCCTCGATCCAATACCCATGGCTACAATACATCATTTCGCCTATTCAGAAATCACAAGCAGATAAACCGAATTAGACTTTTAGTATCAAATAGATAGATGGATAGATCGGTGAAATGTAGTTAATTTTTATCGGGATGAGGACGAACCCTGACCCAACACTACTATTATTCAGTTATAAATAACCCAGACTTCCTTTTGCATTCTTTAGATCAGAGCATTTTAAGGGTACCTTAATTCAAGACCTCTGCCAAGTTCTACCGGCAAACCTTTCTAGCTCATTACCCCATCTTTGGCCTGGTCTTTTCCTACTGCTCTTACTGTCCCATGGGCAACAATCAGTTAGCCTTTTGCTCCATCTATTGTCATCTCACCTTGCTGTGTAATTGTATTTCAATTCATTGACATCAAGTAAAGTTGTATCTCGTTGGAACGGACAAATAGCGGGAGTGGGGGGGGAAGAGTGTCTGTTTTTGCCGATTGTCCAAGTTAACCGATCTTAGGGGTTAACACTGTATACGCATACGATATTGGAAGGTATATACATTAGCAACTCCCACGGACAAGGTGTACGCTCTTTTGAAACATATCGTAATAATTGAATATCTTTTTTGAAAGTTTAATTTTGATTATAACCGCTAGAAAATAACACACGACCAGTCGTGAAAAGAGAAAGAACAATTTTGTGAATTCAGAGAGGATTTCTAAGCAGATTAAAATTTAATTGATTTCCTCATGATTGACAGATATGTCGCCAGAAATCTTCTTTACAATCTTTCATTTATTAAAAACACGAATGTTATTTCGTTAAAATTAATAGATCTCAAGGTACAGAGGTTTTTATCAACACAAGTCGCTTCTTCCCAAAAGTTCGTGAGAGTTGCTAATATACATTGTACACTGAACATAATATATTATGTAACTATATAAACTATATATCTTATGAAGTTATGTAACATATAAAGTGACTAGTTAGTTCATGTCTAATAAATTAAGATTTAACTCCTCTGAAAATCTTTAAACTCTCATAAGTTTGTGCACTTCTGAATGTGGAGGAGTAATTGCAGTCCACTTATAATAGTATGCTATGAATGATGTCGGTGATCTTTCTGATCCCTCTCTCCGCTCAGATTTCGTCCGTTCTATCCGATATCCGGCTTAACGGGGTCTGTTCTAGCGAGGGTTCATTGTATAAAGAAAATATATTTGGAAAATCCCTGCCAATAGTTTGTAAGATCCACCTACACGTCTCCTTCTTATTCACTCTAATAAAGGCCACAAAGTCTGAAACAAAATCAATACATTGACAGATCTGGTTAGTCACTCAGTAGAAATCCTCACATGACCAACATCTTTTTGGCAGCACGTCGTGTTGGGGATGAACAATTAAAAAATTGAAGAAAAAAAAGGTGATCACCTTTTGTTGGATCATCAAAACGTCCGAATTTGTAAAAAAAACAAACAAAACAAACAAAACAAGTGTGAATGCTGCCGAGCACCAAGTAAGGGACCAATTTAGCATAAACTTGCATTGTAAAACTATAGGAGTAAATGTTGAAATCCCAGCTGTCTAGATCCAATGGTGCAGACTATACGCATAACACATACATAGATAGATAGTAGACTAGCCAGAATCACTTGAAAGCTGAAGAAACCTATGTTGACAGCTTTGTTTGACGGTTTATAATTTAAAATGCCCCGGTTAGTCGCCAACCGAGGTTAGTGATTGTCATTTTAACAGACACGCAACATTCGGGTTGCCCACTTTATTTCAAGTTTTGTCGTTGAGTCAAAAACGTCTTTAAACATCTAAAAAAATCAGGTTCACCAAATACATATCTAAAATCTAGGAAATGTTTTATATATTATTAAATTGAATTAAGCATGATTTAATCTTCAATGTTTATTTTTTTTGAAGATGTTACTTGATTTATTAGAAATACAAATCATTTTTTTGCTATAAATTGAATAGAATAGAAATATTACTTCATTTATTTATTAAAAATCATTTATTGCTATTCCTGACATTGAGACGCAACCAAAAAATATCTAGATCTAGATGAAAAACATCCAACTCAACAACATTGTTTTACGCTGAGAGAGAGAGAGAGAGAGAGAGAGAGAGAGAGAGAGAGAGAGAGAGAGAGAGAGAGAGAGAGAGAGAGGCTACCATCGATGTCGTCATCACCGCCCTTTTTCGTTACCGTCGACTTGGCCATTGGCGAGGTTTAACACGGTTTAAGGCGGCCCACTCACGCACCATTGGTGTGGTCCCCTGAGAAAGAATGGACGCCAAGCGTGCCAATATTTCCCCCGGGTTAGTGTGAAGACAGGCGCCGGCTTTCCTCGCTTGGCGCGTCGACCTTAGCGCCAACATGGGATCATAATGGACGCCATTTTGTTTGTACGGTACTTTAGTGGTGCGAAAAATGAGACCGTCTTCATCTGGACATGGTTTCCACACTGGCTTTGTACGGACGACGACTAGTGTTTTCAGACACAATCAATATATATATATATATATATATATATATATATATATATATATATATATATATATATATATATATATACGTATGTATGTGGTACAAATCAGGCTAGCAGTATAACATAATATAACAATATATCAATAAGATAAAGCCAATTCTGAAATGTAATGGATTTATTTCATAGAGTGCTCGATTCTACTATATATATACACACACACACACACACACACATATATATATATATATATATATATATATATATATATATATATGTGTGTGTGTGTGTGTTACGCTTTATTGGCGAAATTACCTAATTGGAGAAATCTTATTGTTTTTTGTAAAAATACAAAAAATTGATTTCACTTTGATTAAATAAACTTCGTATTTTAGTTTTGAATAAATGAACTTTTGATCAAATTGAAATTACGTTTTTATTTATTTATTTTTTTGTAAAAAAATGTTGGTTTATTCAAAAATAGTTGTTTTATATCCCTGTTTTGATTAAATGATTTTTCGATCAAATCAAAACGACGTATTCAGTTTTTGTTGAAAAAGTTAAAATTTCGTCTATTAGGCTATTTCGCCGATTCAGCATAAAACACACACACACACACACACACACAGACACACACATATATATATACATATATATATACATATATAGAGAGAGAGGGGCACACACACACACACACACACACACACACACATATATATATATATATATATATATATATATATATATATATGAGCGTGCTGAACCATATACATTACGCACTTGCAGGCATAGCAAACATAAAGTGTATGTATAGACATAGTATGGAAAGAGAATGTACACACACTTACATACATACTTGGAACCGGAAATGGTTTCCTCTGTACATTACTATTCAACGCTTACGGATACGTACACACATGTAAAAACGCTTATACATATGAACTATGTATCATATAATTATACACTTGTATAGAAATACGCGTTATTTACGTACAACCACCGGGAACTTAGATGGACGTACAGTCACAAAACTACACTTGTTCGTGTAATCTGATTTACGAAGAATTACATATTGGTGAAAATGGCGGATTTAAAAGTACACTTCTCCTCTAGCTCGTAAATACACTCGTGCATACACCCAACACACACACATACACACACATACACACACACACACACACACAGATACACAGATACACAAAGCACACACATAAAACATACAGACTCAGAAACACAACACATATAATACACACAGATACACACGTAACACACTCACACACACACATCATGTATAACACTCATATAGACACACAACACACAGAGACACACACAACGCACACGCACACACAACACAGAGGCACAACACACATACTGACATGCAACGCACACAACACAAGCACGCGTACACGCGCAACGCACACCGAACATATACATACAGACACATGCAACACTCACAATGACACACAGCAGACATACAGCACATACAACTCACAGACACACAGCACATACACAGACACACACAACACGCACACCACGCACAAGTGCACACACACACAACACAAGAAACATACAGACACTCACACACATAGCACTCACACACACATACACAACATGCACTTAGACACACACAATTCAACACATGCAACGCACACACAGATACATACATACACACACACACACACACACACAGATGTAGAAAATTATTCAGGATACTTACACGTATTCATATGCAGGGAACCTGCCGTTGAGTAATGGTTTCCAAGATAATCTTGCGGACTATTACAAGTAAGGGCTATTCGATCTTGATTTGGGGCCATCCTACTGTGGCCCTGTGTCAGACTAAGTTAAACTCAAGTAAGTATTTGCACACAGTTGATATTAACTATTGTATGTACTATATTCTGTGCACGCCCACCCAAGGGCAAAGGTATATCCACACTGATATACGCATACATACTTATTTGCGCTTATACACACCATTTATCCCCCCGGTACACGTATACGTACACACGCACATAAACGTACATTCATATTTACTAATACACGCAAAATACACATATCTTAATACGCATATATACGCATTCATATTTCTCATATACGTCAAATACATATGTCAATATACACATACGCACACACGTGCAGATATTGTCGGCAGTCATACAAGTTTTTATTTCTAGACACCCAATTGTTATCCCACCCCAAACATCTGCCCGTGCCACTTGTAGTGAAGAGGGGTATTACGGGTGGAGTGTGGCGTTTAATGCCGGTTTATGCATATTTTAAAAACAGCAGCGAAATGACGATTGATGTGGACAGCCGACAGTGCCGTGTCTGACACTTGGTGCGTGGCGAACGCTACACATTGCGAATCGTCTGCAAAATGGTAGCGTGAGATGTGACAACAACAGTAAAGTTGTTAATGGCCGAGGTTGGCTGACCTGTGTCCATCAGAGGGTGTTGGAATGGTCAGTCGATGGTCAGAATTGGTTGAGAGAAATGGACATATCATCCGTCTCTTTGACTTTCATTGTTCGAACTGGGAGCGGGCGGAAGGTCGGGTGTATAGGTCCGGGTGGGTGTCCTAGTCGATGAAAGTCGGTTTTGAATATAACACGTTGATTTCAATGCTCACAACTTGATTATGTGATTTTATTGTGTCAGAGGAATGAGAGAGAGAGAGAGAGAGAGAGTAGAGGAAGAAGAAAATGGCAGAATACAAAGAGAAAAAGAGGGAGAGAGAGAAAGGGAGGAAGATGGGGGAAAAGAATGAGAAAGAAAGAGTGACACGGAGAGGGAGAATAGAGGGTGAGGAAGAAAAAAGTGTAAGAACACAAAGAGAAGGGAAGTAGTGGCAGAACACAGAGAAAAAAGAAGGGGAGAGAAGAGAAGAGGGAGGGAGAATACAGATATATATATATATATATATATATATATATATATATAGAGAGAGAGAGAGAGAGAGTGGGCAAGGAAGAAAGAAATGTCAGAACACAGAGATAAAGAGAGGGAGAGAAAGGAAGGAAGACTGGTAACACAGAGAGAAGGAAAGGGAGAAGAAGAAGGAGGAGAGAGAGAGAGAGGGGGATTAAGAAAAGGAAAAGGAAATTAAAAAGAGACATTGCCTGAGGCAGCAAAGAAAAAGAGAAAATGAAAAAGTATTTTGAAGGGAAAGGGGGTGAGAAGAAGAGAGAGGGAAACAAAAAAGGGAAGGGCTTGCCCGTGCCCTTACGCTGGCTACGGCGCTGGCCATCCTAGTCCCGGGTCTTCGTATGTCACAAGTTGTCTTTTCTTGCGATATTTGAAATAGGCTTAGAGACGACAAGACTCCCCCCGAAGTGGCGACACCCATTGCACCTGGCATTCCCAAGAGGTCACCCATCTAAGTACTAACGAGGCTCGAGGTTGCTCAACTTCGGTGATCGCACGAAAACCTGTGTATCTGACGTGATTTGACAGCAAGCTTTCAAAAAGGAGGGGATGAACGAATAAATGAAGGGAGTCTATTTTTAAACACACACACACACACACCTGCACACACGTATGCACACATACACACACACACACATGCATGCACACACGTATGCACACACACATACACACACCCATGAAGTGAGATTCATACAAGTGTCTAGTTATATTGGATGACCTCCGTTCTGTCTCTACAGACAATAGACCTTCCCCTCCAGAGCGCCTGCCTGGGTGAAGCGTATGGAGATTTCCTTCTCGGTCTCGATGGTATAGTCCAGAGAAAAGAAGAGAGCGATCTGTCTGGTAACAGCTCGGTTGCGGGAGTTACCGGAAATGACATCAAATTCAGCGTCAAACTGTATCAAGGGGGTTTCAATCTCTCGGTTTGGAATCAGAGTTGGCCTTCTCCTAGACTGGCCGCCTTCTCAAAGCTAGAAATCCAAAACTAGTCTGCTATTTTACTCATGTCTAGAGGGAGACGGGAGAAGACATAGATTTATGCCTTTCCCAAGGGCATCAGTGCAAAATGAACATGAACAGTCAGGCCGGATTTTGAACTCTTTGTATAATCTTTAGAGTAAGTGAACGAATATTTCTTAGCAGAAACCTTTTTTTAAATGCAAACAACTCAGATTTATATACATTCTTGTCTGTCTATCTATCTATCTATCTACTCAATCTGTATCCCTCTAAATTTGTTTCTAGATGGTGTGGCGAGGTAGACGAATTCAAAAAGTACTGGCTCCGCAATGCCCATGATAGAGAGGTCTGGCAAATCTTGAAGAAGGTCAATGTCCAAAGACGGACACTAAAAGGCTGCTGCTGCTGCTGAGGCTGCTGCTACTGATGATGAAATACGATCTGCCATGTTTGCCTGGAGAGAGTAATGGTCAGCCTCACGTCTGCCTCACATGCAGAAGCCCATGGATTCGATTCTCGGTATTTATAAGGACAAAATTTCCCTGTGCACTCAGCAGCTGATTGAGTCCACACCAAGCTATATGATTAAGGTGGGGGTATCCCTTTGGTGGACTTGCATCTTGTCAAGGTGTGGTCATTAAAAACTCGTAGGTATAAAAGTTCTGGACCCGACCAGATTTGAGACTTCCAAGATCCGACACATGCAACAGAAACCGGGACTTCGTCACTATCCTCAACACTCCTTTCGGGATTATCTTTTACGAGATGGGATGCTTTATGTTATCTGAATGTCATAAACAGACATCATTATTTGACTCAGATCATACGTTTGACAAATATATTCTCATTTAAGATTACTCATACTTCATACAAATAGAATTACTTAACAATGCCTCATACTCCATAAGCACAAAACGAATTTTTGGATTTTGAAAGGAGGTGCATCGTTGGTCGATTTGAAGATGAAATGAAGTAGGGAAAAAATAACATCGAAAGATTGCACTCTCAAATGTGAACCCCGTGATCGTTCGATTCACCAATGAAAAGAAAAGGAAACAATCGGGTCTCTTTTATGATTGATCTGAGCCATCAGAAATATATCTTCGCACGATTAGACGGGACACGCCCAACTCAAATACTGTTTCAAAATCGTAGATGTTTCGAGGTAGGACTGATTTGGCTCAAAAATGTCAATATGGTGTTTTCATCGTTTAGGTTATTATGACAGAGAGAACTGCAACACAACAGACATAGAGCTGGAATCAATATGGTAAACAGTTAAGGTTTGATTGGCATGAGGTACTGCTGGGATTTGAACCTCAGGAGTGAGTTATCTACCTCCATCACTATCATCAACATCTTTATCATTAGCTTTCTAATTCCAGTGATTGGACATAGACCTCCCCCAAATTTGCCAGATTTCTATCATGGGCGTCGCAGAGCCAATGCTTTCTGAATTTGTCTAGTTTCTCATAGCCATAGTTCCGCATATGCTCTCCAGGAATCCACGTTGTGAGTCTTGATGTCTGGAGATAGTTTGACATTCTTGCAACTTGACCAGCCCATTACCATTCGAGTTTTCTAATGGAGTCTATGATACCTCGGACTCCTGTTTTTCCCTAATATACTTAGCTGTTTCATGTAATCTCCGCGCGTGATGCTGAGTATGGTCCTCTCTTGTGCATGTTGCATGCTTCTCAGTTTAAGGATCAATCTTTTGATGGAACCTAACTGGAACATGGAGCTCAAACAAAAGCGTAATAACCCGAGGGCTCCGATCAGATCCACTATTAAAAACCAGAAGAACCTCTTCTATCGATCCTGTCAGATGACTCTGAAGTGAGGCGCAGTCAATCTGCTTTAGAAACTGTCAACCAAAATAGCCAACAAAAATTTCCACATACATTTCCCCAGTTTTTAAGCAGGTCTGGCAGGCTGGTTGGTTGGCAATCAATGTATCACGAGCACAGACCTCATCAATGGTGTTAGAGGGCTGAAAGTTTAAACGTTTAATCTTTATTTTGTCTCGAAAAAATTTTTTCACTCCAACCTGAAGTTTTTCGTGGGGGTTCAAATTTTCGATGTTAGTTTAAGTCAAATTGGTCCTTTAATTTGTGTCCGGTAGCATTCAACGCTAGTCTTTTTTTTTCAAATTGGATTTTTTTTAATGACCAATTCCCAACAGATGGTGATTGATCATCCCCACTTTTTTTTACATCTTTTCAATTGATCACCCTAACACAACATTCGGTTGACTGGCATCCTGCTAAGGGTTGCCCATAAAACCTTTCAATAATAATGTGCTCCGCATCATCAGTTGTTGGACATCGATCTTCCTAAGGATTCGTCTGATCTCTCTATCATGGGCCTCGCGGAACCAATATTTCTTGAACCTTTCTAGTTCGTCTTGCCATCTCATATCCTTCCGGCCTCGGTTCTGCACTTGATCTCTGATGTTTTGAGTCGTGATGTCAATCAGTTGTCTGCCATTCTTGCAACATAACTAGACCATTGCCATTTAAGTTTTTTAATTTGTTACGATGATGTCTCGGACTCCTGTTTTTCCCCTAATATATTGTGCTGTCTTGTGGTCTCCCCATATGAGGTTGAGGTCGATTCTCTCATGTGCAGATTGCATCCATAGGTGACCATCAGGATAATGCACTGGTTGTATACTCTTCTTTTTAGGACTAATGGGATGTTCTCGTTCATGAAGACTGAGCTTGCTCTACCGAAGGCGCTTCACTTCTTTTTCTTTGACGTTAAGAGAGGACCTGTTATATTATTCATGGATATACCAAATTGTAATCACGGTTATTTATTAGTTTTAGTCAAGTCTGGCACAACACCAAGGTTGTAGCGCACTCATTGAAATCGAAATTACTACCTTTGCAAATCGGTCTGTGAAATGAGCTTTTTGGATTGTTTCTATGGCTGATTGTTTTGGATGCATATCTGAGGGGTACTATTTGGAAACGACCCATCAGGCCCCCAATAGGGGGCACCAAAGCTTTATAAATAGTAATTCACCAACAGCATTTTCCCTGACGAATCTCTCTACATGGAAGGGGTCTCTCGGGGAAGCAAGTAATACAACACGGACGGGTTCAGGACGACACTAGATGTTCGCCGTTTGTAACATCGAATGAGCGAGGGTGTGAAAATTTATAATTTACAATCGAGACCACCTTTCCTAAAATGTTCCCAAAAGGATTTTTACTGTCCATTGCTTTTTACTGACACTGAAATATTTTTGCGTTTTTGTGCATCCGTAGTTCTCAGCACACACGTGATATAAACCAACGCTCGCCACTGGTATTTATGTAGTTTATGTTACGATTGGAATTATTAAACTCTTTGCTTGATTAAGGTTAAAAAATGACCGACTTATGGAGTGGCCTGCGTGTCCACCAGATCTGAACTCTATTGAATATCTTTGGAGCATCGTCAAAAGAAGCCTCTGTGCAGACATAAAGCGATTTGCATTCTCGAAAGAAGTTTAAAAAGCAATATGAATTGAGTGTGAATACATCAACCCCGAAGAAATTTGAATTTAACACCTATCAATACATATTCAGATCCATGTATTTATTCAGATCTATCTATCTATCTATCTATCTATCTATCTATCTATATATATATATATATATACATCTATCTATCTATCTATCTATCTATCTATCTATCTATATATATATATATATATATATATATATATATATATATATATATATATACAGATCTATCTATTCATATATATCTATCCATCTCTATCTGTCAGTCTATATATATTCAGATCCATCAATCTGAACCCATGCATCTCTCTTTCTACCAATTCTGATCTTTTTTCTGTTTATCTGTTTATTTCTATCTATCTATCTATCTATCTATCTCAGTCTGTTCATATCCATCTATCTATCCATTCATCTCAGTCTGTTATTGTCTATTTCAGATATATAGATACAAACACACTGGTGATAGATAAGCCGACTGAAATAGGTCGATATATAAATAGATAGAAAGAAAGCAGAAATATAACCAGGGTTGGATTTATAAGGGGGCAAAGAGGGCGATTTTCCATGGCCCCACCCCAGCCACCGCCCTACTCTATACAAAAATATCAAAATTGAAAAAAGTATGTATGTATGTATGTATGTATGTATGTATGTATGTATGTATGTATGTATGTATCTATCTATCTATCTATCTATCTATCTATCTATCTATCTCAATCTGTCATTATCTATTCCAGATATACAGATATAATTACACGTGATAGATAAACCAACTGAAATATGTAGGTATGAACTGTCCTGAGATAGATAGACAGATAGAAACAGAAATACATCTATTCAGGGTCGGATTCATAAGGGGACGAAGAAGGCAACTGCTCATGCCCACCCCACTCTGGCCACAGCCCGCTCGACACAAAAATATTAAAATAAAAAAAAGTAGTTTCGATAAAAAGAAATAAATTTATAAATACTGATTGGAATCTATTTTGTTTTGAATAGAGTATTAAAATTACTTCTTGTTATTTTAGTTTTTCAGTAATTGGTGGATGGGTTACGGAATTACAGTTGTCCTCACCTAAAAATCTACTCTAAGTTTTGTTGGCATTCATTCACACGTTTGATTGTATTTACAGAAACATGGAACCCAACTAAGAGATCGACCCTTGAACTGAGAACCATACAACGTGCACGTGAGAGAAGTTGAGTTTTTACGCAAATTAAAGATTTCAATTTTGTGATAACTTTTGTATAACTCAACCAATTTCGATAAAATTTATGTCGTCTTGCAGAGACATTTACTGTGAGTAACATCTCAATTACAACGACTCGCGAAAATTGCTGCGGAACTCTCCAGTTTTTAAGAGAATATTTACTTCAATTTTGTTACGGCGCAATGCATGCCTAAATTGAACAAGTGAATAGTATCAAACTTTCCATTTACACTCAATTTGACCCCGAGAAAGATTTATTCTTAAATAAAAGACGAGGATTTTCCAATTAGCAAAAAAGAGTTTTAGTGTCGGAAACGAGAAAGATTTCGAATGTCTGCTACAAATCATTTATATTTGAAAAAAAAAATTAATTGGGTATATATGTTTCCGTGGTGCATTTGGTTTGTGTGTTCATTTAGTAAAGGAGAGGTTGGTGGTTCGAATCCACCTAATGTTTTTTTTAAACAATCGTAGTTATAGTTGAGGACGTTGTGTGTACATATCATATTAAAGAAAACGGGACCAGTAAGAAAAAAACATACCTGCACAATGAGTTGATACAATCGCACAAACTTAGGCAATACCGAACAATAATATTACAACAGAAAATAGACGGAAAGATATTAATGCAGTGGCAAAATTGAACAATCTTACAAAGTTTAATTACATGTAGGTACATGCCGCAACAAATAGCTATTTTGTGCCATTGCATTGACATTTTTTCGTCTGTTTTAAGTTGAAATATTATTGTTCAGTATTTTTCAAGTTTTTAGGATTATATTAACACATTAAGCAGGTATACATCTTTTCTTACTGGTCCTGTTTTCTTTGATATGATATGTGCACACAACGTCCTCAAATATGTCTACTATTGTTTAACAAACACTTGTTCACTGGTGGATTCGAACCATCATTCTCCCGATTACAAAATGAACAAACATTATCACATAAACACATTATGCAGGTTCACATTTTTCTAGCTGGTCCTGTTTTCTTTAATATAATGTTTCCACAACGTCCTCAACTATAGCTACAATATGCTTGAAAAATAGTTGTTCACGGGTGGATTCGAACCACCAATCTCTCGAATACGAAATGAACATACTCTATTATATTAACATATTATGTAGGTACGCATTTTTTTTTACTGCTTTGCGAAAAAAGTGTTCGCAAGGTCCATTAAACTAATGGCATACTCCTTTTTACCAGTATTTGGCAATGTGTCCTCTTCCTACCTACCTACTTATCTACTGAATTTGCATATCCTCCCCCCTTTCTCCTCCACCCCCCCATTTCATTTTCTTACCCACCCCTGCCACCTATCTGGCTATGCCTCTGCCCACTCCCATATTTCTAGTCCAATCATTTCATTGCAGTTCCGACTCGAGTGGCCGAAAGCGCCAGCCACTAATCAAATTTCAGCTGATCTCCGGCCAGAATCTGATGACCACAGTCACGTGATCATGTGGTCAGCGAATGCAATTAGTTGTGCCCCCAATCAATTGATTAATTATGAGGTGTTGGTGGTTGGGGGAGAAAGGTGGTCAAATGGAGAGAATGGGGGAGTGCTGTGCAAAGAGGAGGAGGGAATCAATATTGGGAAAATTAAAGAGAGAGAGAGAGAGAAAGAGAGAGAGAGAGGGAGATGAGAAAGAGAGATGTGACAGGCATGAACGGGCGAGATAGAATCAGAAAAGAGGGAGAAAGAGAGAGAAGCTGTGACAGGCATGAAAGGGAAAAATAAAAACAGAATATATATATATATATATATATATATATAGATAGATAGATAGATAGATAGATAGAGAGAGAGAGAGAGAGAGAGAGAGAGAGAGAGAACGTAATGTGAAAATGAGAAACACGGTCAAGAGAAAGATCTGTGAATAAAGAGGAAGAACAATCCATTGATGAAATGAAGAAGAAGAGAGAAATGGAAGTGAATGAATCCTTTGTTTCTCTTTCTCTCTCTCTCTCTCCCTGTTCCCCCTCTCTCTCCATCTCAAAAGTCCATAAGAATAGAAGGTAAGGCTCAAGAAGAGGTCAACGTGATTTTCCAATCCTTCGATCCCGGATTTTAAGAATCTTTTCGATCCTAAAATTCCGATAATTAACAAAAACGTCTCAATTGGTAACAACGGACTTCAAGATACGGAAAAAAAAGAATTCAAAAACATCTAAATATTGTCAACACTAGACTCAGATAGTCGAAAAAAGAAAATGAAACACTTTCAAGTTGGTAACCCTGCTTTACCAATCACACGTAATTGAACTAGAAAAAGATCACAGGACCGAAATAAAACGAGGCATAATGATCGCTTTGATATCATTTGGTATGAATACATATTGAAGAGCACCTTACTAATGCGTTAAAAGCGATGAATGGATAAGTCCCGCTACGTTAAGAAAACGAGCTGAGAACCAACTCAGATTCACGGAGAGAGAGAGAGAGAGAGAGAGAGTTATCCCTAGCAATGCTCTTTCCATGACTCTCTCTCTCTCTCTTAAAGAGAGAGAGAGAGAGAGAGTCATGGAAAGAGCATTGCTAGGGATAACTCTGAGAGATAGAAACAGACCAGCACGGGTCAGGGGAAAGACAACAGTGAAGTCTATCATACAAATGAGCAACCAACAAAAATGGAGATATTCTGGGCATCTTTTCCAACTACAAACATGCATTTATTCCAGAGGCATAAATTTAAGGGGTTCTGACCCCCCCCCCAAACACCCCAAACGAAACAAACAAAGATTCATTCACTTTTATTTCTCTCATCATCTCCATCTAATCATCAGGAAAAAATGACAACAGATGAAGCTAAAGGCTAACTGACTAGTTCTCATGAGACAGAAAACGCAGTAGGAAAAAACTGATACAAGATAGAGGGATGTGGTAGAAAGTTTCGCCGGTAAGACATGACATGGCAGAGGTTACCACAATCGCGGTCGTCATGGAAGGAGATAGGAAAGGCCTTTGTTCAACAGTGGACTTATAAAGGCCGATGTTTATATATATATATATATATATATATATATATATATATATATATATATATATATATATATGTATATGTGTGTGTGTGTGTGTGTGTGTGTATGAATATATCAATTGAGAAATAGACTTATTTGGTCCGACAAAATGAATTATAAAATTGCATTATATTATATAGAAATGATTTGAGATGATCTCCTGTCGTTACACGTTCAATGTGTCATTCGCTCTATAACAACCTAAATAGAATGAACAATTAAAGGAAATGAAGCCGCTACAAGAATAATATATTTTACGGTAACTAATGTAAAGTAAGCCTTGTTACGAAAAATAAATATGTAGCATAAAATAATATCAATATACAATACACATATACCTTATATAAAAATGACAAGCTACACGTATGGCATAAACTATATAGTAAGAAAGGGAGGTGGTGTTTGATCAACACTGCTGGGGTGCCATGTTAATATAACATTAAAATCCCCCAAACAGTTACATGGTAAATAACCGATGATCCCAACAAAAGACAACTTATACATTGTACAATAATAACAAAATATAGGCAAAACAAAGAAAAAAACTCTTTGGACGATTACATAAATTGCTTTGACAGATATTGGGAAATGGGTGACTGAAGTGGTACTAGAAAATCTACTGGAAAAGTTTCCTAATGTTGAGTGTTTAAAGCTGTAAAGCTTTCATATATATATATATATACATACACACACACACACACATACACACACACATATATATATATATATATATATTAGAATGTGGATTCGCTACACAAACTAGCTCATGTTTCTGCCATCCATTACATATGTGGCTTTAATAAAGTGGCTTTATATTATTAATATTATCAATATATTATCATATTATGTTATACTGCAAGCATAATCTGTACCACATGCACTATATATATATATATATATATATATATATATATATATATATATATATATATATATATAGAGAGAGAGAGAGAGAGAGAGAGAGAGATAATTTGTAACTCATATATGTATATAAAGATGAACTTCTCGTTTACATATCCGTCTCTCAAGCGAAAATGTTAGTAATCAATTGTGTGTATGTATGCGCAGGAGTGGATACGTATCTATATGGATATTTATATGTCAGTATGTCAGCAACACGCACACATAAACACGCACCCAGGTGCGTGCACACACATAAGTGTGTGTTTGCGTGTGTTCCTTCACGTGAATACCAGTTCCTACGGTTGCCGGCACCCGTGCGAGCCAGCATAATCGTCGGTATATGTGCAGGCTGGATTCTAACACGAATATCTGTGTGCTAATCAACTATCCTATATATTCATGCGTGTGTTTGTGTCTGTGTGTCTTCA
>OY735238.1:22051378-22083878 GCA_963457665.1 Thysanoteuthis rhombus | reverse complement strand
GTAATCCTACTGCACAAGAAAGAAGACGATTGAGACGTTCGCGATTGCAGCCTTATTATTTCACTACGCTATAAACTATCTCCGAAAAACAAACTTACAAATAGACTAAGAGACACTTTAGATGAAAACCAAAAGGTACGAAAAGGCATACTTTGAAAGTAGCTATTCGACATTAGAGTAAAAAGAAGGGTATACAACCAATGCATCCTCCCGATAGTCACCTATAGAGCTGAAACGTGAGAACTAACCAAGAGACTGACCAGCAAACCGAGAACCATACAAGGTGATCATGAGAGAATCGCACTCAGCATCACATGGGGAGACGATAAGACAGCACAGTATATAAGGATAAAAACAGGAATCTGGGATATCATAAAAACCATTAGGAAAATCAAATGGTAATGGGCTGGCCATTTTGCTAGAATGGCGAACAACCGATGGACACTAAGACTCATAACAGGGATCCCCAGAGATCAAATGCGGAAATGTGGCTGGCATAATGTGAGATGGCGAGACGAACTAGACAGGTTCAGAAAATATAGCCTCCGTAACGCCCACAATAGAGAGATGATGCGAATCCTAGGGAAGGTCAATGTCCTACGAAGGACTGATGATGATGATGATGATGACACATTGATCCAGCTGATCAAGAAGGCATCAGAATATAGCCAACCAGTTTGTTTGGCTAACGCAGACTAGGAAAAATCCTTTGATTCAATAGAACATACGACTGTCTTCAATTTAATGTGTGAAAAAAAGTATAAATGAAACATAATAAAGTAATTGAGAATATATATGAAGATGTCACTGCAATAATTAGACTTCATAAATATACTAACAAGATAAAAACTGAACACAGAGTTAAACCAGAGGATATAATATCACCCAAACACTTTACAGCGAGCCTCAAAGGCATCTTTCGGAGTACAGAGTAGGAAAAGTTGGACGTAAACTTAGACGGAGAATATTTGAACAATCTAAATTACAGCGATGGTAAAGCGTTGACATTAGAAACTGCAGAGGATCTACAAAACATGTTGAGAGATCTAAACGGAAAAGCCAAAAGAAAAAGGGTCAAAGATGAACAAAACTAAGACAAAAGTAATGTTTGATGATGAAGTCCCGAAAAAAAAAACCGAACCCATAAGAATAGACGGCGAAGCCTTAGGAGAAGTTAAGGAATACACCTACCTCTATAAAGCTAGAAAAAGACCACGGAAATGAAAATAGACGGTGCATAATGATTGACTGGAAAGAATTTGGTATAAATAGAGACATACCGAAAAGCAAATTGACAAATATGCTTAAAATGCAAAGTATACAAAGAATGCATAATACCAGCCGTGATGTGCAGGTGCGAAACCCGGAAACTCACAAAACCGATCGAAAACAAATTTAGTATAGCATGGAGGGCAATGGAAATAGCAATGTTGTGAATAAACAGAAAAAAAAGATCGATATAGATCCGAGAGAGGAAGAAGATGAAGGATATCGTACAAGTAATCAAGCAACAAAAATGGTGATAGATAGGGCACTCAGCGAGAAGTATGGATAACAAATAGAGCAAAAGTTTAATCGATTGGCACCTGTTGGACAGTAAACGCAGTAGAAACAGACCAGGCACAAGACAGAGAGACGAGATAGAAAAGTTTTCCGGTACGACATTGCAGAGATTAGTGCAATCACGCCCGTCATGGAAGGAGACGAGAAAGACCTTTCAGCAGATGACTTATGATGACGACGATGTATATGATTATTCTGTACGTTATATGATCTCCCCTTATTACACGGTGATTGTATCATTTGGCCCAGAGAACGCAAAATAGAATAAGCAATTAAAGAAAATCGGGCTGCCACAGGAATCAAACTTGCTCCTGCGTAACATTGCTCTTACCATTGAGCTAAACACCTGCCGGTAATGCAAAGGCCCAAATGATTGTTTCAACTCCAAATTCTCATTTTTTTCATCCACTGTCTATATTTGGTCTATCTTATTCTTTCAACATGGACAGATATGTTTTTAAGAAATAGATATATGATCCGACAGAATGATTATAAATTGCATCATATTTTATTGGAGCTCTATTTGAAACAATATCTCGTTATTACACGACGAATGCATCATTTGGCCTGTATATGTGTGTGTGTGTGTGTGTGTGTGTGTTGTAGGAAGCGGCACTATCTTTCTGTCCCCCTAGGCTAATTGTGTTTCATGCTGTCTTTTAGTCAAAATCGAGTTGACTTTATCTAACAAGGACAAGAATATGAAGAACAATCCTCATCAAAATTAAGGATGTGGACATATTTGTAAAATTCACATCACCTACCGTAATTTGAACTCACGATCATCTGGTTGCCAGGTGGCTATCTTACTGATTGGACTAACACAAACTGAGAACCACGCAAAGTGAACTTGGGAGAATCATGCTCAACCTCACACGGAGAGAACATAAGACAGCACAGTAAATTAGAGAAAGGACAGGAGATCGAGATATCATAGAAACAATAAGAAAACTCAAATGACGATGGGCTGGACATGTTGCAAGAATATCAGACAACCGCTGGGTACGTTAATTACGAGAGGTCATATGCGAAATTGTGGCCGACAGAAAGTAAGATGGTCTGACGAGTTAGATAGACTCAGAAAGTACTGGCTCCGCAGTATCCATGATAAAAAGGTCTGGCAGATCTTGTGGAAGGTTCATGTCCAACGTCGGACGCAAAAAGATAACAGATATACAGGGGCTTATTTCATTCTAATAAATAAATAGATTTAACAAAAATAAAATATTTCTATAATTTTTATTCATTTTATATACCATACAAAAGTTGCAGTAATCGTCTTCAGCCTAGATATAAGTTAGAATGGAGTTTGACCCAACAGCCAGTCTTTCTTTTTCATTAATATTTTTTGTCGCTATTTAACAAATAACAGACAATAATACTTCATCATCTCCTTCTTGGTCTTAATCACAAATGTTTATTTCTTTTTTTGTTTGTCTCCCACTTCTATTTCTCTTTATCTTTTTCTTATCTCACACCCTGGCATTCATTCACGCGTATCTGCAACAAGTATAATCTATCGCCGAAAAGCGTTAGTATAACGTCTGGGTTCGAGGCTCAGCGCTAGCAGCCATTTGTTTTGGCCCCGAGTTCTCCAAGTCTTAGTTGCTCACGGACAAGGGAGGTAATAACTTCACGATTGCAATAGGTGTTAAAAACAACAGGAAGGCTAGAAACGAGAGAAACTCGCAAAACAATTCATTCTTTTCTCGTTGAAACGAGATATGATAAGATGGAAGAGTGCGCACGAGATTACACACACACACACACACACACACACACACACACACACACACACACATATACAATGAGGCCCGGTTAGTCATACAATAGAAACCGTCACGTGACCAACGTCTCTCAGCAGCAAACCGGGTGATCAATCAAAAAATTGAATGAAGGGGTAATTCAGTAATTACCGACTGCTTTCGCTTTTTGTTGAGTAGTAATCACTAAAAAGTCTGCATTTTCCAAAAAACAAAAACAAAAACAAAACAAACAAAACAAGCAGACACAAACTGGGGACTAATTTAGCTTAAACTTACATTGCAAATTGAACCTTATTTTTAAAAAAATAAAACAAAATATTTTTTTTAAAGACATAATAAGGAGTAAATGTTCAAACTCTCAGTCCTCTATTGTCATTGGTGCAGTCCTTATGCCTGATACATATACACATATATAGCCAGCCGGACTGACTTGAAAACTGAAGAGATCTATTTTAACAATTTTGGCGACAGTTTTTGTTTACAGTTTCTAATAAGATAAAAAGGATAAATGTGGCATTTTGTTGCTCAGAGGCCAAGTGGGTAGTTTTGGGTGTAAACAGAGGAAGGTTGGAAAACGTGTGGGTAAAAATAATTTATTGAGGAAGAGGAAACGAAAACAGTTTAATATTATTTAGAATAGTAAGTTATTTGTAGCTGCTAGGGACAACTTATATAAGAGTCTGGTTTGTCAATTGATTAAAACCGTCATCTTACCAACGTCTTTTGGAAGCATGTTGGGGGTGATCAATTAAAAAATTGGAAAAAGTGGTGATCAACGGATATGTTACTTCACTTGTCTTCACTCGGTGATCACAAAATAATCCAACTTTCCAAGCAAACGTGCTTGACTGCCGGACACAAACTAAGGGACCAATCTAGCGTAAACTTACATTGTAAATTAAATCATCCACCAAAGCCTTTTTTTTGGTGGGGTGTTACCAAAAAAACTATAAAACCGTTTTTGTAGACATATAGAGTGAATGTTTAAATTTTCAGCCCTTTAGCTCCATTGGTGCTGCCTGTGCGCATGACACATCACTTAAAAGTGGAAGGAGGAAAGAAAGGAAGAAAGGAAGAAAGGGAGGGAGAAAGAGGGTTGGGAAGAAGAAAGAAAGGAATGAAGTGAGGAAGTTAGAAAGGAAGGAAGAAATGGAGGAAGGGGGAAGAAAGGGTAGAATGGGGTAGGACGAAAGGAAGGAAGAAAGAAAGGAAGAAAGAAAGGAAAGAAAGAAAGGAAAGAAAGAAAGAAATATACAAAGGAAAAAAGGAAGGGAGATAGAAAGAAAAGAAGTGAGAAACAAAGGAAGGAAGAAAGGTAGGAAAGAAGAAAGGAAGAAAGGAAGGAAGGACGGAAAGGAGGCATGCAGAAAAACGAAAAATAATCAAAAAAGGTAGGAAAGAAGGAGGAAAGGGAGGAGGGGTGGAAGGAAAGAAGAAAGTAAGGGAGAAAGGGAGGAATGAAAGAAAGAAGGAAGGAACAAAATTAGGAAGGAAGGACGGAAGGAAAGAAAGACAGAAGGAAGGAAGGATGAAAGGAAGGAAGGAACAAAGTTAGGAAGGAAGGAAGGAAAAAAGGAAGGGAAATTATGGCTGGAAAGAGTGAAGAAAGGAAAGAAAGAAGGATGGGAAAAAGGAACAGCGAAAGGAAGGAAGGAAGGAAGGACGTAAAGAACGAATCATGAAAGGAATGAAAAAGAAAAGAAGAAGCTGAATGGAAATAAAGGAAATTGGAAAGAGAGGAATGAAAAAGGAGCAAAGTGCAAGAATCAGAGGAAAAAAGGAAATAAAAACGTGAAAAAAAGAAGAATGGATTGAAATTAAATGAAAGATAAAAGAAAGAAAGGGTGACGAAAAGAAGGTAAGAGTTGAAAGGTGAGGAAAAAAAGGGAAAACTAAACTGTATCTTCTGTTGAATCTGGACCCCAAACTGGTTCAAGTCAAAAGGTAACATTTTCAGATTACACCGTAATCCCAAATCTAATTTAACATAATCAAAACAAGGATGAAATTTAAAATCCAACCCATTATAACCACATTAAAAATACATAGTATCAAAAAATTGGAAAAACTTTGGTCACTTTGTAATCTGAAGATGCGTGCTTTGAACTTGAATCACTTTTAGAGTCCGGATTCTATAATTTATAAATGTCACTTGACCCATTCAGCACCAAAAGGTTCAACAGGATGAAGATGACAATAAAAGTAAATTCTGAGATAAGGTATGAGGAAACTTGGTGTCTTTGAACATATTCAGCGCCAAAGGACTTCAATCAACGTTTTCTATCTATATTATGACATAATTATTAAAAATGATCGCCCCCTGCGGATGGTGTTGGTAGACGTAATATCCTTTGCTTTCCAACAACAATCAGATAATAATAATAATAATAATAATAATAATAATAATAATAATAATAATAATAATACAACAAAAACAACAACAACAACAATAATAATAATAATAATGATAATAATAATAATAATAATAATAATCTGTAACGCACACGAAAAAAGTGCTGCTCACATGAAAAAACTGCAACACACACGAAAAAACTGTTGCAAACACGAAAAAATCTGCAACACGAAAAAAACTAAATAAAACTGCAACACACACACACAAAAACAAAACAAAACGAAACTGCATCACACGAAAAGCAAAAAACAAAAAAAAAAACAAACAAAAACAAAAACTCAACACACGAAAAAGAAAATTGTATAATACTTCAAGTTTCTTTTACCTTAAGCTGTTGGTAACGACTCGGCAATAGATTTTAAGGGACAGAGATCAAGATGATCGAAATAATAATAATAATAATAATAATAATAATAATAATAATAATAATAATAATAATAATAATAATAATACCAATACCAGGCTAACATACCAAGAAATGGTAATGATCTCAAGTGTAGGCTATATGAGGATAAGACCGAAATAATAGACCACATTGTAGCAGGTTGATCGGTCCTTGCAGCAAATGAATATAAGTTGAGACACGAGAGAATTGGGCAGTATTTATACTGAAACAATTGCAAATATTATAACACCCCTTATGCTAAGAACTGGTCCAAACACCGGTCTGAACCAGTCACAGAAACAAAAGATATGACCATATTATAGGACTTCACTATGCATACTGAAATAACTATAAACGTGAACGGACCAGATATTAGAGTGAAAGACTTTTAAAGAAAAAAAACGTGCCTGTTATGGAATTCTAGAAACGGTCAAAATATAAAGACCGCGACATAAAAATCAGAAAAATATAGCAACGTAGGACCAAAATAATACTAATTGTTGGTGGAGTTCTTGGATTAGTCTAAGAAAGGATCAGTGAACTTGCAGGAAAGCCCAGCATATATGAAATACAGAAAATAGCTCTTACCTTCTCTGTACACATTATTAGAAAATTCTTGCCAATGTATGTACTATACCCACTATAAATTGCATTATGTATATATAGAAGTAAGTGTGGGAGAGTGTTGTATTTCTTGTATATGTAAAAGTCCCTCCATTCTCTCTCTCTCTCTCAAAACCCGGACTGTCATGACTTGCAAAGTTAGTAGGCTGAGCTTTCGGTTGAGGTCCGGCTGGTGAGTTACGGAAATCAAAGCCAAGAGCATAGAATAATTTTGCCAAAAGTCCAAAAGAGAATTAGAAAAGTATGTGTGAACAAATAGTGAAGACATTATAAAGAGCGCCCGAAGCAGTGCAGCGAACAACAAAAAGGAGCAGCATAGCAAAGAAAGAAAGAAAAATGGGAACAGAAAAAACTATGCAGAGATTTCAAAATACAGATACAAAATGTCTCAGGCGAGAGATCATGGACATGACTACGCAAAGGAAACCTGAAGAGAGAAATGGAATCGCTCATTATAGCAGCCCCAAAACAAAGGCATCAGGACAAACTAAATCAAAGTGAAAATCGACAGAACCCAAACCAAGAGCAAATGATGCCTACGTGGGGAAAAAGGATGAAACCGTAAACCGCATATCCAATGAATGCAGTCAGCTAGCCCAGAAGTAGTATAAAACAGACATGATAGGGTAGCAATAGTGGTACACAAGAAACTGTGCAAACGAACGGGATTCAACCATGCAGACAAGTGCTATCAGCACAAACCAAAGACAGCCCTGGAAAATGAAAGGCATAAATTACTCAGGGACTTTGACATCCGAACTGACCACCCGATCCAAGCGAGAAGACAGGACCTGGTAATCGTGGACAAGGGATGGAGAACCTGCCATATAATAGACGTGGTCGTGTCTACAGATCACGGAATAAATACGAAGGGTGGTGAAAAATTAGAGAAATACCAGGACCTGGCTAGGGAGCTGAAGAAATTGAGGAACATGAAAGTTATGGTAGTACCAGTAACAGTAGGTGCACCCGGAAACGTACCAAAGACACTGAAAACGATATTTGAGTAAATGGGGACAAGAGGAAGGATTGGGATGATACAGATCACAGCACTACTTGGGACCGTACGAATACTGAGGAGAGTACTATAAGGACCTTCGACCCCAGCTGTTAACGTCGGTCGAGGAGCCTAGTAAAAGGCGTGGTGGAGACGGTATGAATCACAGCGCTCTCATGACAGGTAAGGACGATATGAGAGGAGGGCTTGAGACCTGAGAAGACTTACTGTCACTCCAGCGATAACCGCCAGACAATTGGTGTGAGACTGTTAACCACAACACTGCTGTGGACTATGAGAGTATGGAGAGGACGGCTGAAGACTTGAAGAGATGTTGTCACTCAGTCTCCAGGGGCAACTGGTGTGAAAATGCGCACTACTACTACTACTACTACTACTACTACTACTACTACTACTAATAATAATAATAATAATAATGATAATAATGAATTGTTAACAGCGACCCAACAGAGGAAGGGAAATGAAAGCGGAAATGCAAACTGCAGCACTGGCATGATAGGCGAAAGAGAGAAGAGACGTTGGCTGAAGACCTGAGATCTATTGTCACTCAGCCTTTAGCAATGACCACTGGGCAACCGGGTAGAAACTGTAAACTGCAGTATTACTGCGACCTATGAGTACTTGGAGAGAAGGGCTGGAGACTTGAGGAGACTTGCTGTCACTCAAACTCTAGCGGTAACCACCAGGCAACTAGTGTGAAATTGCAAAATAATAATGATAATAATATTTGAAAGTGTTCTGCATTTCACTCTTTCTTATTAACTTTCTAAAAGTCAGTATGAAAAATCAAAATACTACCATAACGGTGAAATTTAGATGTGATGACCCATAGATCAACAGTGGACTATTACAAGGAGACTCTTCCTCTCACTCCTGTTGTTCTGTTTTGCATCGGTACCTATCTCAGGCGAACTAAATAACACAGATTATGGATATCACGTATTCGCTAAGTCTATTAGTCCCTTGTTCTACATGAATGATTTGAAACTCTCCGCCAAAAATGTTTATAAACTGGAGGGTATGTTAGGAACGATAAAGAAACTTAGTGGTGATATCACCATTGAATTTGGTCCTGTCAAATGTGCTAAGGCAACGTTTATAAGCAGAATGTTTGCACAGACAGCGGCTATAGAACTAAATAAGGACACCGTGATCTGTGAACTGAACCAAGGAGGAGTATACGAATATCTTGAAATTAATGAAGGACAAGGGATCCAACATGCTGCAATCAGAGAAAATTAGAATAGAATGTTTTAGACGAGTAAGGACGATAAATAAAACCGAGCTAAATACACGAAATAGATATAGAAGCTATTAGCACTTTGGCCCTATTCGTAATTTCATACTCTGCTAATGGGATAAATTGGAATCTAGAAGAGGTGTGGGGAATAGATAGACAGATTAAACCTTCTAACCATGTATAGCATACATCGCCCAAGGCAGATGTAAATCGTCTGTGCCTGTCTAGGGTAGAAAAGGATGGAGGACCTGTCCAACTAGAGCTCATATATAAGACTACAACCATGAGGCTCGATAGATATCATGTTTAAAACCTGTCCACTAGCGCGAATCAGCTGAATAGCTGTACATAATAACTAAAGAAAACCAAAGGTTCAAACAAGATATACACCTTGTCGATCGGGGTGAAATAGTAAACGTGACACCAACAAAAGAGGGAAAAAAAACATCGAACAAAAAGCAAAAAAAAAAAAAAAATAAAAATAAGGACCTGATCAACTTGAAAATCGATCTGAAAACCAATTTGGAAAAACAAACCTTTACATGGCCGATGCCCATTGCAAGAACACGACCCTGGGGTTTACTAACATTTGACCTATCAATGTTTGCGTAACACTGGGCTGAAACTAGGAACTTAAGGGTTTATCGGAGCTGCTCAAAACCAAAGCCTGCTAACAAGATATCGCCAGGCACATATTCTAAGGAAAGGGACAGATCCAAAGTGTCGCCTCTTGTATACAGGCCGGGGACACAACTGAACAACTAATATCTTACTGCCCAACCATAATTCCAAATGAATTTGAAAATAGGCCCAAGGTAGGGGAAAACCTTTACTGGAAGATATGTCAATACAATAGCCTACCCCTCACAGATAATGGTATATGCAAAAACCACCGCCCGGAAGATGAAGGCATTACTCAATATGGGACTTCATCATACATACCGACCACCATTTACAAGCCAATAGACCAGATATACTAATAACAGCTTTCTAAAATCGTAAACATAATCGTATCGACCTTACCATCCCGTTTGATGAGAATAACTCCGCAAAAGAATTTGAAAAATATCTCGAAATAGAAATTATAAGAATGGGGCATTCGAACACAACCACTATCCCAGCAGGGGAACGTCGGGAATGATTGAAAGAAAAAAAACATTCATGCACACCTTGAAAAATACTAGGAAATCTATCTCTATCTTGGATACAAAATATCGTACTGATGAGCATTGTTTACTTACTTGTGAAAAAAAAAAACAACAAAAAACTCATTCAATTCAATAATCTCCTGTCTCGACCTAATACCTAACTCGTTCCCTCATTTTTCTTGAAATTTGTATCTGTTTGAATTCCTTTAAGAAAATTCTATATATTCGATAGGCACCTATGGAGTTGAAACCAATAGATTGACCCTTAAACTGAGAACCATGCAACGTACACTGGAGAGAATCACACCCAACATCACATGTAGAAATCGCAAGACAGCACAGTATATTAGAGAAAAATACAGGAGTCCGAGATACCATAGAATCCATCCGAAAGCATAAATGGCAACGGGCTGGTCATGTTGCAAGAATGTTAGTCAACCGCTGGACATCACGACTCACAACGTAGATCCCCAGAGGTCATATGCGAAACTGGCTGGTAGAATATAAGACGGCGTGACGAACTACACAAGTTCAGATAGCATTGGCTTCGCGACGTCCATGATGGAGAGGTCTGGCGACTCTTGAAGAAGGTCTTTGTCCAACGATGGACGCTAAAAGGCTGCTGCTGCTGCTGATGATGGTGATGATGAAGACTTCCAATACCTACATTCAAATTCTGATGATAACGAATTGTTTTTTTTTGTATGTGTGTGGAGAAAGGAAGTGGGATCAATGTTTCTGAGGGACCAGAGGAAGGTGTTTTAGTTCCCGGTGCGGGCGACAGGTGGCGTTATCGAGAAAACCTTGTTTGACCGACAAAAAATAACTAAAAAGACTTTGTTGAGATAAGAGATTACACGGTAGAAGGTGGTTGTGTGGTGAGGAGAGGCTTGAAGTGAGAAACAACACGCATGCGTGCACACACGGGCGCACACAGACACACGCATACACGTGCACGGACGCACGAACACGCGCATACACACACAGCCAAACGCATACTTATTTTCGTATACGATAGCACGACCCTGGATGAGTATAGACACGAACGTATATATATATTCAAATACATACACAATGATTCATGCAACTGCATGCACACACATATCTATATATCTATCTGTTTGAGAGCGTCAACCCAAACTATCAGCATCTATGTAGATTTTTTCGGTTTTTAAGTGGGTCTGGTTATGTATATGCCGCACGTTTGGGACGCATACAAGGGGCTAGAGGACTGGATATTTAAACATCTAGTCCTTCTTTTGTCCTGAAAAGCATTTCGTTTCTTAAAAAAAAAAGACTCTTAGAATAAGCTTGAATTTACAGTGCAATTTTATGCGAAATTTTTCATGCTTTCATCTAATGCTCACCGCCCAACAAAAGGTAAGATAAGTAACTTATTTAGAGCGGTAAAAGGAACCTTAATTACAAGTAATGATCCAGACGAACCTCTGTGATTTTATCCGTATCTGGTTGTTATGTTTTTTTTTATTGGACAGACAAAAATGTTCGTTCGGTTTATTGAATGGAAAAAAAAAAGAAAAAAGAAAAAAAAAAAAAAGCAAGCCCAGCTGCAGCAGGGTCAAACTCCACTCATACATTTATTTCGAATACAACTTTTCTATCGTACATGTAGTAAGTAAAGCATTATAATAACGTTATTTTAGTAGAAATGCATTTGTTTATTAGAATGAGATATAAGCCCTTGCGAATCTATCAGATGAATTTTGTTGGTACGTTAGTCTTTTTAGTTTATCTTAGTAGGTAAGACACTAATCAGTAGGTCATGATTCTAAATCACAGTGAGAAAATGTTATTTTTATGAATGTACTTATCTGTTAAGATGAAATAAGCCATTGTGTACTTCAACAGTAATTTTTCGAAGATATGTAATCATCAAGTTCAGTCGATTGAGTTCAGTCGTTAAGAGTGCCACTTACCAATCATTTGGTTGTGATTCCAAATCACGTAAGAGTTTTTATTAAATTTGGTGAAGATTGTTCTTGTTATCCTTGCTTTTGTAACGGTAGAAAAACCAGATCAATTCTAGGTTTAGACGGGAGGTTGACCACAATTTCTAGAAATTTTCATCATTAATTTTATTAAAACGCATCGTTGGTCGAGTTAGTGACGCATCTTTTGATTGACCGGCAAATAACCGGATAATTATAAGTCTAATTAGTTGTCGAGTTTTTCTGTCGCTGGTGAGTTGTTTGGGAAAGAATAGTATTCTCTTCATTGACTGATGAATAATCGTCTAATAATCAATTATCAGTCTAATGTGTTATCGAAAGTCTGAAGACCGGTCAAGCTAAAACACGAACACCATCAAATGAGAGACGTTTAATGAACGAGGCATTTAGCAGTAAAATGAATGGTCCCCGTTCTGTCTCTAGAGACAATGGATCGTCCCTTTCAGGACGTATACCTTGGCAGAGCGAATGTGGGTTCTGCGATGTCCAATCATTAGAATAACCCCCTCTCAGCCTTGCCGGATGGAGTCCAGTGAAAAGCAGAGAGCGATGCCATCAGCGGTATCAATTCGGTCGTAGGGGCCGAGGGACGGGCGTCAAATTGGGTGTCAAACCATCTCAAAGGGACTCCCTGGTTTTGAAATCAGAGTTCTTCTCCTAAACTGGTCGCCTTCCAAAAGCTAGAGAGCCCAATTAGCCCAACTGTTTTAACCATAGTTGGAGCAGGGGTAGTAGATTCAAGCCTTTCCCAAGGGCATTAGTGGGAAGTGAACATAGACAGCCCTGACCACTGTTTGACTAGGGGAACCGTATCTCAACAGCAAAATGAATTATAGAAAAACCAACAAGACCAGGACACACAATACCAACCAGACGTTACTAACATATTTTATCATCTGTTCTGCGATCTTCCGTAAACTTTCAAGCAACTTCATAATTCTATCCTCACATGTTAATAAATACACCAAATTTAAAAAACATAGCGAGCAAATTAAAAAAAATACGACGAGCAACCAAATTAAAAACGACAAGAAAGCAAAATCGATGAACATAAATAATCAAATAATTACCGTTACTGCTTTAATCGCCGCAAATATTAATTCTTTGGGTAAAATTAGCTGGGTCTTGCTTGTTGATATTATTCATGGGTCTTTTTCGTTAGCACTAACCAGAAGCTGACGCCTATAAAAACGCACCCCGATTAAATTGCCACAATTCTACCGTCTGGATAAATGATAAAGGGAGAAACGTGCAGGGCAGAATTGCTGGCAGATCTCAAATCATGGATATATCTGCAGATTCAGCCACATTTCAAATACGGTCTACTTTCAGGGTTGCGCCAAAATCGTGAAGGGATTTAAAACAATTATAACTTTTCTTATTTTTCTATTTTTGTTTCCCATCTTCTCAAATATGTAAAGAAACCTCTTAGTATTCATTATGGACCAATAGACAACTGAGCAACAAACAAAAATACTAGGATTTTACTTTAAATATACCTTTAACGATTACCCAGGGAGCATATTTCCGTCATTTGAACGTGTATGATTCGACATTTGTTTGCATGTTTTCATGAATTGGGCCCCGATAGAGATCACCCACGAATAGGGAGACCACGTTCAGTCCGAAACGCTGAAAATCGTATACGTGTGTGCAGAAGAGCACATATCCTTGGAAATGTTATCTGAAGGTTATTGAAATAACAAAATTTGTGAAGTTGGAAATGGCGGGCATTTGAAAGGACCAATTTTCTGCACATAAGTTAATCAAGTTACCATTGCTTATACATTTAATACGTAGAAAACAATTTCAAAAAATCATCGAAACTAAAAAGTTATGAATGTTTTAAAGTCCTTCTAGACTTTTGCGCCACGCTGTATATATTCAATTTTTAGTCGCATCTATAAATGTACAAGTGTGTAAGTACGCGTGCGCACACACACATACACACACATATATATATATATATATATATATATATATGCACATATACGTTTTAACAAATGTACATGTTATCAATTTCTTTTCAGTCACACTGAAGACACCATCAGACATTTGAATCTACTGTTGACACTCCTTCCTTCTTTCCTTCCTTCTTGTTCCTCGAGATTTGGGCACCTGTTGTATAGTGAATGGCCAGTGTCGCCTTATCTCTGGTGTCCTCATCATGGTGTCAATCGGACACAATCGAAGCGGAAATCGATCGTTCGATCTGAAACTGGTGCCACAGGTGCGAGACAACGCCCTTATCTCCCAACTACCGGATAACTACTGACAGTGCTGAACATCTTTCAATCGTGCTTTATCTCTTCAACCTTTTTTTTCCTGCTTCCCCCTGCACATGAAAAAAAAAAAACAACAATCAAAAAACAAAAACTTCTTTCGACGCACCCCCACATAACACTCCCTTCCTCTCCCTTTCTGTTCGATTTATTCAAGGGTCCATTTCACTCGCCATTCTTTTCATTTCTGTCACCGATCGGGTCTGTATCGATAATTCTGATTGGTTGACAGGCTCTTCCAACCAGAATGGTAACTGGCCAAGAAAACCATTTCGTCCTTGTGACTGTTCCAACCTTACTGCTTTGATTTTCCTATCGTAACTCCGTAGCCACCAAAGTAGCTAAGGGTTATGTCCCCTTTTATATGAACGTGTGTTCCAGCGCTCCTGGCCATACTGTTTTATGTTCAGACTTGAAGATTGGTATCTGTATTCCAATAGACTCCTTCTAAAAATATTTTTTATTTTCATTTGTGGGAAATTTTTTTTTTTACATTTTGGGGGCCTTATTTTGACGGGTTTATTGATAACTTCTAGATTCTTCTATGCGTTTCTAGATGTTTAAAAAAGTTCTATTCCAGGTGTTTTCCAGTGGAAATAACATCTATATCCCGGAGAGTCTCAGATATTTCTAAATTATTTTATACGTCCTCGAGTGGAAAACGCCAATGATTTCATAAATAGAATTCATTCTGACCATATCTAATCTCCGATGGATTTTTTCACTTAAAATTTTGATGCCACGGTTGTTCATTATTGACTGTGATGGCGAGTTTTATTTCTATTCTATTCGGAAGTTTATTATTGTTGATTTTTCACGCAAGCCGTAACTGTTTTAGATATTTTCCAATGGGAAACAACACTGATGTCATAAATAAAATTTATTCTGACCATATTTATTTTTCGATGGATTTTTTTTTACATGACTTCACATTTTGATTCCACGGTTGTCACTATAGTGGTGAGTTTTATTCATTTTTTTTTTTTGCTTTACTTTCTAATATTACTTGAATATTTTCATCACTTTTTTTATCAAACTCCAATCCAAGTCTGGAGTTGACTTTTTTTTCTTACCGTAATGAGAACAACAAGAACAATCCTCTGCAATCCCAGGAGAGTAAATCACAACTATCTGATGGGTAGGTGGTACTCATACCATCTGAGCTAAATTGACAAGTCAAATATATCTACAAATACACAAGGGTTCTTTCCACTCAAATAAATGAATACCTTTACACACACACACACACACACACACACACACATGCATAAAACATAATTCAACACCCAGCATACAGGTATACAACAATCAATTACGAAAACTATCTTATTTTTCTCGTTATCATTTATAATAGTAGTAGTAGCATTACTATTGACAATCATCATCATCAGTTTGTCCTTATGCTTTTGTTTTGGGCTGCCATGATGAGCGATTCTGTTTCTCTCTTAAGGTTCCCTTTTCGTAACCACGTCCATGATTTCTCGTCTGCTACATCTTGTATCTGTCTTTTAATTATTATTATTATTATTATTATTATTATTATTATTATTATTATTATTATTATTATTATTAATATAATACTGCCGGACACTTTGAGATCACAATTATCTTAGATATATAGAAGCAAACCCATCAAGAATATAAAAAGAATCAACCATAAACATCTAAAGTCATTTAAAAATGAACCTCCAACCCTTGGGGGGGGTAGATAAAAGTTAGAGTAGAATACTTAAAAAACGATGTACATCATGTGATATTTGGCGATCCGTCCGCTCAGATAGTGTACCTGATTCGCGCAAGTCCACGGGTTCAATTTCCGGTATGAGCAAAGAGTGTGAGATAATCATTAGGACAAATTTCTCGGTGCACCCAGCAGCTCATTGAGTACACACTAAGCTGTATGATTGCGGTAGAGGTATTCCTTCGGCGAACTTGCATCTTGCAAAGTGCATCGTCATAAAAAAAAGACCAGACTTGAAACTTGAAAGGGTCACTAATCTGATGCATGTAAAGAAAACCAGCCGTTCATTCTTGGATGGAAGTTGTCTCTGGACAAGTAAAATCATGTGAGGTGAAGTGGTACAAGCGTGAATTCTAATGCTGATTTTGAGGCTTCGTGAGCTTGCATGAGCTCACGTGACACGATAGCAATGTGTTCCCGCTTTTATCCTAATTCTGTTCATTTTGGGTCGAGTTCATCTTTATCAACAGACGGTTGCCAAGCTTCGTAACTCCTTGTTCATCATCTTCAGCAACGTCATCAATATTGAGCCCTTACGTCATTTACACAATAATCATCAATGATGATATCATCATCATCATCATCATCATCATCATCATCATCATCATCATCATCATCAGTTCTTTCACCCTCCTCCTCCTCTCCTGTTATGATGATATTACTTCTCTTGCTTCTCTTTGTTACATCACCAATAGTTTAATGATACTCTTTACGTGTCATCATGAACACCAACAGCAACTTCATAATCACCACCACCACCACCACCACCACCATCATCATCATCATCACTACCATTATCATCATCATCACTACCATTATCATCAACAACAATAAAAATGACACTTTCGGTTTAATGACGACGATAATAGAGATTATTAGGGTGATTTTATTTTCTTATTTTTTCTAAAAGATTTTCTAGATGAAAACAACTTAAAACAATTAAGATGAAGGTAAATAGTTGTAAAAATCAATACTATGAGGTTTTCTTTTTTTTCTTTTTATTAGTCACTTTTTTGACTATTTGAAATGAAATCGTACGTTTGAACTTGTTTGCGTTTCTTATTTTATTTCTATTTCCGCTTAAACTGGAGAAAATGAAAGTGAAACAAGCAAGTGAAATTGACATCACGGGTTCAATAGCGAAAGTGAAAGTACAAATTAGAGATGGAAATAATACGGAAAGAAGTTAGAGACAGGGCATAAAAAGTGTAGAGATGACATGAAATAGGCGACAACGGTCATGGTATGACATTGGACTTGACAGTGAGAATTGAGTATTGGTGGCGCTGGTGGGGGATGAGACCGTTGGAGCAGGTTAAACCGCTTTAATTATCGCATTCATTTTGAGACTCAATCAGACTAATTACAACAACAACAGCAACAATAACTACAACAATAATACAAAGAACTATTGTATGTTACTGTTTTGGTTATTTAATCTATTTTTAATGAGAATACCAAGAAAGAAAATTAAGGAGAAAATACAAAAAAAAAAATTGAATGAAGCTAAAAAAGGGGGGGGGGGTAAAAACGAAGAAGTGGTTTGAAAACTGGCAAAAATGAAACACGTCTGAATTCTTTTTTGTTAGTCACAAAGACAAAAAAAGCGAACGGTGAATTATTCGTTTGTTTTTGAAACGAAATATTGCCAGCTTGCGCTGTCCATCACTCAAAAACTGCACCCCCAATCTCTCTCCCTCTCCCCCTCTCTCACACATGCGCGCATGCGCACGAGAGAAAAATAAAAAGGGGGAAAAATCATACATAGACAAAATATATCATAACACTCCAGGAGAAAGCTAGACAATTTTTCCACAAAAAAATATCTACTTGTCACTTGCATATGTGATTTAGGTTCCATAGTTTGAATTTTTAGTTTATTGCAAGAGTAAGAACCCCCCCCCCCCAAAAAAAAAACCCAACTTTTCCCATAATAATCTTTATCATCACCATCATCATCATCGCCTTCATCGTCGGTCAGGTTAAACTCTTGAGTACTGGCGCACCAAGTTCATTATTAATTTCGGTAAGACATACTGTATTGACCAATCAGCCAACTGTTAATTTGAGAGAGGCAAGTTTATTTCAAAGAAGTATTTCCCATTTAAAAGTTGCATTTTTCCCCCAGATATACTGTATTTACAATGACTAGTATTTAATCACACACAACTTTATGTTACCTTTTCCCCAGCAAGAGTATTTCGCAGAATGCAACAGTTAAGCAGAAAAGAAAAACAATACTGTATAAAATGAATACTTTAGTGAGGAATATTGCCTTTAACGAAGTTCTTTAACGTTAATTCTAAGGTATTGGTGAATAAGTTCAATATAGCACGATAATGAGTTGGTAAATATACGAAGTTAAGTACTTTGAGTGAATAGAGAAAAATACCAGTTGCACGAGAATCCCAGAAAACCTGTGAACAAAAGTGAATATGGGTGACTGAATATTTTCTGGCTGTCTACCCCCAGGGCCTCCGAGAAGATTTTTATAAGGCGATGAAATAATAATATACAACTTATCGTATATCACAAAGCCACCAATAGAAACGATCATGTTAAACTCTACTCTCAACACACATCAAGATGAAATCAGATCCCTCAGAATATGTTACCCCAATATCTAGATGAAGAAGAGAAATATATCGAAAAGACTTCCTCCACTACCCATATCTCTTCATATAAAGCGCTAGAAGAAATTCACACAAACTTTATAGAACTAGAAAAAAAGAATACAATAAAAATGACGACAAAGACGGGGGGGGGAGGCACACTGCATTGCCGGCAAATACTGAGCTCGGTAAAAGTTTACAAAGTCTACGTTTACACATTGTGACCAGTTAATCGATAGCAATTGAAGATATGATCAGAAAGCTGCATGATATCCACTACCGAAGCAGGTGTTTGAGAAATACCTTGCACGGACTGCCACGCAATATACGTAGACGAAACCGCCAAACCCCCAAAATATCACACGAACATAATACAAATCCCTGATCTTATATGACAATCTAAATGTCCTTGTCAATCATCTTAATAAAATAGGCCATAATTTTGACCAAAGAACAGCTCAGTTAATCAAGAATGAACACAACGATAACATAACGATTACAATAGACGCAAATGCATAGAATCCATGTCAATCTCGGAACGCAATACCATACTGGTTATTTATTTCCTACAATATTTTTTTTACACGTACAAACAATATTGAGCCTATGATACACAGAATTCAGCCCCCACATTTGCCTCCCTGCAGGAACGAGACATGAACACATATAAACCTACACATCCACTCCTACAATTCTACCATAGACGATCAAACACCAAATGACCATAAACAGACATAGATAAGAAATCCTCACAACATTTGAACAAAATGTAAACCTAAGCTCTTCATACCTAGACAAAACAACCCAACGTTAATTACCAGTGTAACACGATCTTTGAAAAACTCCACTCACTGGGACATGTACATACACTAAAGAGATTGGACTATATTTATGATAAACACGAATCGCCTGCATTTACAGGCTCACCAGCGTGAAGATGACAAAGATTACTAAAACCCATGCCTAATTTACATCTGGGATTTAGAACATAGGTCTGGTTTTACATTTCTCCCTGATGACACTTGCTGAATAAGCGAAACAAGTTGGCTCTACAATAAATATGTACAAAAACAATTCCAGTTTGTTTATTGTCAAACCCTAATACCATCCTGTCGGGTAATCATATCCAAACAATATATATATATATATATATATATATATATATATATATATATATATATATATATATATATAGTAGGCAATACGGAAAAATAATTGAATTTGAATTCAATTTATTCTACTAACATGTTTCGCCTCTCGGCAATTTCAAATAGAACTATATTGAAACGTTCGTTTATTTCGAGTAGCAAAGTCTCATAACGCGTGATCAGCAAACGCTAAGTATTTTAAAATTGGGACTGCAGTGCTCTATTGGATCCATATATTCGAAAAATCAAAATATTTTTCTTTATCGTAATTTTGATACATATTGTCGGATATATCGTATCCACTAACTATATGTATATATATATATATATATATATATATATATATGTGTGTGTGTGTGTGTGTGTGTATAAAGAAATGGAATAAATGCATTTCAGTATGTGCATCTACTTATGTTTTGTTTTTTGCGTATCATTTTCTGTCAATTTCTCTCCATTTATTTATTGGACAGAGAGAATGGACTGTCCCTGAAAACAAACAAGTAAATAAATAAGCTGAACAATGAGCTGACATCAGAAACAGAAAAATGTCAACGAACTAAAAACAACGGAAAACCAATTTCCCTAAACGAGGCCAAAAAGCAACGCTAAAAATCACGAAGAGAAGAAAATACTGACAACCACGGCTGCAAAATGGAAAGTAAAAAAAAAATATGCGTTTTTGTGCATAATTTTCTCCCTGATTCGCTTGTTCCCCAAGAGGATAGACGTCATTGCGTGTTTCGCGAATCATGATCTGATGTTGTTTGAGTGAAGGCAGGTCAGTGAAAACGAGGCTGCGGGATGCGCGTGCAACACTTCATTGAAGGACAAATACAACATGGTGACAGGGTGTTGAAGACGTGAAACCAAGGAACAAAGAGTTATTTCCCTTGACAACCTTCATTGCAACGAGAAACCAATGCGTTCGTTGCAAAAAAATACGTTAGCTCATAATTCCATAACTTCAAAACTCCTGAAAAGACAATCATGACTGATGAAATCTTTAGAGTCCTAACCCAGAAATAATAGATACCATCCGATCTGCTCGACTTGTTCCCAGATTTATTTATAGTTTTACGTGACCAAACAAGTAACTAAAAATTCCAAAGGAAATCCCCACGGATGAAAAAAACAAAAAACTGAGGAGAGCTCCGAACCAATTCAACTAGAATAGAGAAAAGGCAGACAAGACGAAAGCAAGCAATTGCTAACGTCTCCGTGTTAAATTCCAAACATTTTAGCGTTAGATTTCGGTGTAAGTTAGATTTTGTGTTTAGAGTAAGTGTTAGTGTTAGGATTAGTATTTTGGTTTAAAGTTAAGGTTATATAAGTCAAGAGTTACATATGACAACTCGTCATCACAGTCAATAATTGAACAAGCCTCGCGTCAAAATTTGAAGTCATGGGAAAGAACACACACACACACACACACACACACACACACACACACACACACACACAATTGGTGACAATCGCTGTTCAACATAATAATTTCCAACCAAAAGGCCTGTAAGTGTGGACTCAAACGTACACGACAAAAATTATCAATTAATCTGCCGTGTGACAATGTCTTCCCAATTGTTAAATTTATTTTTGAAGGTGTTGATCCATGGTGCATCTGCAGTATCAACAGGAAATCATTCCAATCATCTACAACCCGCTGTGGGAAAGAAATTGGTGCTTGGAAATTTAACTGAGCGATTATCAAATACTTTTTGAGGATATCCTCGTTTTCTTTAAAAGAAAAAAATGATTTGAAAGAACAACATATTGATGACTATCGACACGAATCTGTCGATGATTTTATTCATTTGGATTATGTCTCTTCGTCGGCGTCTGTAGACCAGGGATGGGAGTTTCAATTCCTTTGAACTATCCTCGTAAGATAAGTCTTTTAGTGATTTAATTAGTTTGGTAGCTCTCCGGTGGATAGGCTCAAGTGTTTTAATATTCACTTGGAAATAAGGACCTCATATTACATCCCGTATTCTGGGAGTGGTCTTACCCCGGCCTTGTATAATGTCAAGATTGTTCGCACACAGCCCGTTCTTTGTCTTTTTTTAAATCTTTTCTTTTTTTTTTTTTTTTTTTTTTTGTTACTCCCCAAATTTGGTTAGCTTTTTTTTACAGCCGGTCGCAGATGTGTAAGGGTAAAATTTCCAGTTGCTTTCGATAATCACTCCAAAGTCTTTCTAACCCCAGTCAGCTTTTAGCTTGTGGGGCGTGAGGGTGAGGACAGGTCTGGTTAGTCATTCAATAGAAACCGTCACATGTCCAACCCTTTTTTGATAGCATACCGTGTTGAGAGTGATCAATTAAAAATCGGAAAAAGAGGTGATCAATGAATTAGTTACTTCTCTCGCCCTTTGTTGGGGCTGTGATCGATAAGAAAAATAGTGTGGAGTTTTTAAGAATAAAAATAAACATGAATGTAACCTGACACAAACTTAGGGATGAGTTTAGCATGAAATTACATCTTAAATCAAACTTCCTCAAGACTTATTTTGCAGTGCATGGGTGTGGGGGGAAGTAAATGTTTATATATTTAGCGCCCTAGCACCTTTGGTGCGGTCTGTACGCGTGGTACATGGTCGCTAAAACAGCAAAAAATAGGTTTCTTCAGTTTTTAAGTCGGCTTGTCTGGCTCGCTAACTATATATGTATGTATCACTCGTACAGGTCACGCCAACAGAACTATAGAGACGAACATTTAAACACTCACAACATATTATATCTTGAAAAAAGTTTTAAAAAATTACCCCCTTCATTGAGTTTCTTTTAGTGGTGAGGGGTTTCGATTTACCAAGTAAGTTTATGCTAGATTGATCCATTACTTTGTTTCCAGCAGCATTCCTGCTTGGTTTTTGAAAATTCAGGCTTTCTGTCAGAGATCACCGCCAAAGAGTGGGAGAAGTAACTTATCCATTGATCACTACTGTTTCCAATTTTTTAATTGATCACCCCAAACACAGCACGCTGCCAAAAGACATGGCTGTTTCTATGGAGTGACTCACAAGACCTGTTTGTCTAAATAGGATTGCATTTCATTTGTGATATTAATACTCGTTTCTCATGGTAGTGATGATGGCAGAAAAATTAAACTTATAAGACGGCTGTTATAGAGATATAGAATTATTGCTAAGAAAATATATTTCTGTTTGGAAAATAAGTTTTTGAAATTGTGCTCTCCATGATATAAGATTGGTTGGCATCGGGAATCGTTAGAATAGGAATTAGAGTGGATGCTAAAGGCTTAACCGCGTGTTAGAACAAGAAGATGGTCTTCCAAGTGGTCGGCTGTGGAGGATTGCAGTAACAAAATTGTAATAAATGATGAGGAAACAACCTTTAAGAAAATGAATAATTTATTCATTCAACAATCAGGAAAAAACATATTTTGTTAATGCATCCGTACGTAAGAGTACTTATATTATTTTAGCGAGTCTCTGTAATGCGAGTGTCCTTGCATGGTTTTTAGTATGTCTTTAAACGGTGAAAGTTTAGGTGTACGTTTAAAGTGAAATTTGATATTGTTGGAGTGAATGAAAAGTAGAATTGGATGGGGTTACTTACATTTTGGTATGACAGTCATAAATACGAACCCATGTAAACCGTTAGCAGTCTTCAGTAAAAAGGGATTAAAAAGGGGTAGAGAGTCAGGGGCACTGCTTTTTACAGCCAGGAACTCTTTAGGGTTGTAACAAGATGTGACACTTTTTAAGGGCTTACATAGTGATTTTTACTTAGGGACGCTATTGATAATTCGTAGTGATTTTAACAAGACCGTGTAGCATAGTAATTTATAACATACGATCACCGCAGTCTTGATGGGCAGACGAGTAGGTATTAGTAGGCTAAGATAAAAAGTAAGATAAGGATTAAAAGTAAAGTCACAGACGATCATATTTCTCTCTCTCTCTCTCTCTCTCTCTCTCTCTCTCTCTATGTATATATATATATATATATATATATATATATATATATATATATATATATAGAGAGAGAGAGAGAGAGAGAGAGATGAAAATAAAGGTAATAAGGAGAGATAGGAAGAGAAAATTTAGATGAAGCTTCATTTTGATAAAGCATAAAGAGTGACAGACACGAATTGAGAACAAAGTGATTAAAAAATCAGAACAGACTGACATAGATACGTAGATTAATTGACTGATCAATTCGAACATGCTGGGATAGACGGAGAGACGAACAAATCGCTAGATATGACGTTATCTATCTATTTGTCCGTCTGTCCCTCTCTCTTTAGATATAATTATTTAAGAAAAAACAAAAGGTCTCAATCATCATCATCATCATCATCCTTTTATCTTTAGAATTTGCTTGACCTCGCCATCATGGATATCGCGGAGACAATATTTTCTGAAGCTGTCCAGTTCGTCTCGCCATCTCATATTCTGTTGGCCTCGGTTCCGAATTTGATCTCTGGGGATCCATGTTGCGAGTTGTGATGTCCATCGGTGTCTACCATTCTTGCAACATGACCAGCCCATTGCCATTCGAGTTTCATAATGGTTTATATGATATCTCAGACTCCTGTTTTTTCCCCTAAATACTATGCTGACTTGTGGTCTCTCTATGTGATGTTGAGTATGATTGTGCACGTTGCATGGTTCTCTATTTGCCGGCCAGTCTCTTGGTTAGGTTCGATGTTTTAGCTCCATTGGTGACTATCGGGAGGATGCATTGGTTGTATACTCTTCTTTTCAGGACTAATGGGATTTTCTTGTTCTTGGAGGTTGAGCTTGCTCTTTCAAAGCCTTGCCATCTAAGAGTGATTCTTAACTTGGTTTATGAAACAAAGGAATCAGAAAGTTCTCGGTCCGTTTTTTTTTCAGTTTTTCTCTTATTGCTGTAGCATATCATCTCATTGTAATGTTTAGTGTGTGAAGCTGTAAAGGTTTCTAAACTACAGGTGTGTATCTCGATGTATCTACATAGTCAGCACGTAACACCAGCTACGGCGTGCGTTTGCGAAATCTGGAAGCTTAGAAAAGAGTAACATCGGTGCCGAGCAAAATGAGTTCCTACCAAAATTCTTTACAATTGTCACATTCTGTCGGATATAAATTTTCCATCTACATACTGTTAACACACACATACGCACACACACACACACACACACACATACATATATGTGTATATACTTAGTTATGCCTTCGATCAGGAAATAGGGAAATAAGTGCGCTATAGATATGTGGGTGTAGATACATCGAGATACGCACCCATAGTTTAGAAAGCTTTACAGCTTCAAACACTAAACATTACAAAACTTCTTAAAATTTTTTTAGTGTCATTTCAGTCACTTATATCCCCAATATCTGTTAACGCAATTTATGTATTTTTTCCCAATGTTTCCTTCCCCTGTTTTACATATACTTTCTTATTATGAAACAATATGTGCATTTTTCCTTGTTAGGATCATCAGTTGTTTACCATGTAACCGTTTCGGGGATTTTAAAAACAAAACAGTTATATTAAGATGGCACCCCAGCAGTGTTGATCAAACACCACCATATATGTGTATCTATATAACTGTTACTTATTTCATTAATTATATATACATATGTTTTAGGTGATCAAAAAGTAAGTTGATCACGGAATTGTTTGCATTTGTATTATTTGTTCCATGAATTTGTGAGCTATTCTAGTATTTCGGAATTATCTTGGAGAAAAAATTGAATCTAAGATAAAAAATGTAGCAACAGGATAATTCTAAGAGTTACCGACTAAAATACATTGAATAATTTAGGGACTAAGAAAAAACGGGAGTAAATATAGACGGAGAATATTTGAACTATCTAAGGTAATATTTCTATTAATATTCGGACCATCCTCATCTTGGTTGTTTTTCATACAACGTTTCGGCCGTTGTACTCAACGGCCTTCATCGGGTATCATCTGGTAGGGGTAACGAACCAAACCCATTATTTATCCGACGGGGGTATATTGACTGCACTCCCCTCTCAACATTAGTATTATTATTATTATTATTGTATTGCATTGTCAATCCTAGTGTGAGACAATAATAATACTACTACTGCTAAGAGGGGAGTGCAGTCAATATACCCACGTCGGATAAATAGAGTGATCGGTTCGTTACTTCCCCACACCTAACAGATGATATCTGATGAAGGCCGTAGAGTACAATGGCCGAAACGTTGTATGAAAAACAACCAAGATGAGGATGGTCCGAATATTAATAGAAATAATAATAATACCTCATCTCAAAAATTCAGAGATATACTAATTTAAGGTACCGTGAAAATATTGCATTAATAGCAGAGACAAATAGCGGCTGAATTACAAAACATGTTAATTGGTATAAATTGAGAAATCCCAAAATAGAGTTATTAATAAACAGAACAAAGATGGAAGAATAAACGGTGAAGCTAGATAAGAAGGTTCATTCATTTAGGTCAGGCGATAAAACTAGAGAAAGACAACGGAAACGAAATAAATTAGCACATAACGTTTGACTGGAAGGAATTGGTGTAAATAGATACGTGCTCTAAAGGAAATTGCCAACATGCTTAAAACGTGAAGTGTATAGGCGGCGCAAAATACCAGCTATAGCGTGCGGCTGCGAAATCTGAGGCCTTAGAAAAGAGTAAAATCGGTGCCGAGCAAAATAAGTTTCTACAAAAATGTCTTCACAATTGCCACATTCTATCGGATATGAATTTTCCATCTACAGATATTTCATACTGTTGACACACACACACACACACATCCAGTTGGGGGTCAAGCTCAAATAAATAGATACAAATATATCAATAGATAATATCAAAATTAATACGTAGACACACGCGAATGAGTATGCCCTCCATATATATATATATATATATATATATATATATATATATATATATATATATATATATATATATATATATATATATATATCTGAAGAGGCCCAAAGAGGGTAGAAACATAAACGTGTTTGAGTAGCAAATCTACTATCTACTATGTTTCCAGCTCTATTCTAAGCCAATTTAACTCTTGGTGTTTAAAGTTGAACGTATCGAGCACTCTACGAAATAAATCCATCACATTATCATTGCTCTGTATTATATCATATCATATCATATTATGCTATACTGCAAACCTGATTTGTACCATACGTACTATGTGCATATATGTGTGTGGAGATAGGAAGAAGAGGAAATAAATAAATTGATACACATCGAAACCAATCAATTAGCGACGTAGAAAGATACGTAGAGCAAAGTTGGTTGACCAAAATGTAGCGATTGTTCATATTTACTTTTTTTTTATCATTTACTTTGCCGAAAAAAAACCCAAACCCAGTAAGCCGTCAAAATCGCTCAGCATTTTGCCTAAACCCTGTTGACACCTGTCATAGTCGAGCGTCATCATCGAGGAAGGATTTTGACAATTCGGAATTGAAGGTCGCACCAGGATTTCTGTCCCAACCCCCTGTCGTCCGTGTGGGATAGGTGAGGTTGGAGGGACACAGGGAGGAATGGATGGGTTAGACTGTGGCTCGGATTGTTGGTTATTTTAGTTTCTTTAAAAAAAGCAAAAAAAAAAAAAAAATGCTCCCAGTTCAAACAGAAGGTAAGGGTCAGACCCCAGTGCTGTAGAATGGCATAATCAAGGATAGTATGACAATAACAAATTTTGTTTTCATTTCAACACAAATAACAAAATTCTGTGTGCCCTAGAATTTTTTTATCTTCAATTTTTAATTGTTGTAAAACTCCGGACGAAGCCTGGAGTTGTTCTCAGACTCACGTCCAAACATTGAGTTGACACTTTTTTCTACCATGACAAGAACAATCCTCACCAAATTTAGGATAGTAAAAAAAAAAAAAAAATTTATTAAGATCCACTATCGTAGTACGAAATCAGGACCAAATAATTTTCTGTCGCGTCTCTTACCGACTGAGTTTTATAAATGCACTTTACTCCACATTATAAATATGAAAAGGACTTGTTTCATTCAAGTAGATAAATGCATTTATAAAATTAACATTTCCGTTACGTGATTTGAAATCATAACCAAATGATTGGTAGCCGGCTCTCTTACACACTAAGCCAAACTGACATGTCTTAAATAAATGTCGATGATTTATGTTACAAATACACAAGAGCTTATTTCACTCTAATGGATGAAAATATTTATACTAAAAAGTATTTTTCATAATTTTCCATATTCATTATATATATACATATATATATATATATATATATATATATATATATATATATATATATATATATATATATATATATATATATATATATATATATATATATACAATAAAAAGGTTGCAGTGCAGTTTCAGTTAGAAGAGGACTAGGAGTAGAGTTTCACCCTGCATCAGACAAGCTTGTTATATTCATTTTTGATTATTTCAATATCCAGAATACATTTCCAGGTTTTTGGCGATCGTAATCTTGGCTTTTAACTGGGTTGGAACACTAATCTTTGACACAAGCAGCAAATACCGCAACATATATGTATGTACGTATAATAAAACATGACGAATCGGGGCTTTCAATGAGATTATTAAATCGCTGTGGCCTGTCATAATCAATCAAACAAGTTCGAAAAAATTTAATATGATGGTCATATTTTAAGAGATTTCTTTGGTTTAATTCAACGTTTCGTCAGTTCATTCAGACTTTTTGAAGAAAAAGTGTACACGCATACAAACACACACACACGCACTCACATATGTGTAAATGTTAATTTGACAATTGGAAGGTGAAGAGGAAAAACAAGTGTTACACTTCAAAATTCTGATTATCATGTGGGCTAGTTTTTATGTATTTCGAGGGTTGCAACCATCTTTTTCAAAAGATATTGCAGCTGTTACAGAGAAACTGTATGCTGTTTTCATGATTGAGGTTGAGGAGTGAAACAAGATGACAAAGTAACTTGATTGTGTTTTTTTGTTTGTTTAGTTGGATCGGAATGGGGAGATGTTTGCACCTGTGTCAGGTTGGTCAGAAGTAAGAAAGACAAATGAGAGAAGGGGGTCAGGATAAGAATATTCAGTTTCCAGGAATGTTTGTGTGGCTCATCACCTTCCTATCAAAAAATTACCACAATTCTCACATTCATAACACACACACACACACACACACATATATATATATATATATATATATATATATATATATATATATATATATATATATATATATATACAAAACTAAGGTAGAGCAAATAACTTCCTTCTTCTTATTTACCGAACGATGAAAGGTAAGGTCGGAAATAGAATGAAGTCCAATGGAACTGCTGCTGGATTTACTGAACGATCTTCGTTGAATGCGACAAATTACCAAACTCACTTCTTATTTCCCGTACACTTTCCACCCCCAGACGTGTCACTTTTTTCTCACTAGGGCTTTGGTTGTCCACAATTTTGACCATTTCGCTGATTAAATGTGCTGTAAGAAGGGAATAGGACCAGTATGGCACCGTGTAAAAGTTTTGAAGAATCCAAAAAACTTTAAAGTCAAGGACTTGGCAAATTATTGCACATCACTTCAGAGTTGACGAGTCCAAATCAATTCTGATTTATTCCATCAACAAATATATTAATTGAAAGATAACAACATTAGACAGTCGTCAATGGTGTCACCTCTTGATGGTGTCACCCGGGGCATATATATATATATATATATATATATATATATATAATGCTCTTCCATGGGAATAGAGCACGCTGGTGGATGAGGAGTTTCTGCATAAATGAATATATCGCTTAAATTCAGCCTTACTGACCATCCAGTTCCGTAGTCTCCGGGTCCGATGGGAGGGTTTCAAATCTGCCTCGCGGTACTGGATGGCCACACCGAAGAGATGTAATGACACAATAATATATATATATATACATATATATATATAACAAAATACAAACCAGTAATACAATATAATGCAATGATGGGTTTATTTCATAAAGTGCTCGAAACTTTCAACATCAGACAAATTAGAGCAGAGCTTAAAATATGATCCGCTACACAAACATTTATGCTCGGAAAAAAAACAAAAAACAAAAACAGAAATTTAAACATGTTTGTTTTGCAAATCCCTTATCTCATCACACACACACACAGATATATATAGTACAAATCAGTAATATAATGCAATATGATATAATAGTATGCAATATCCATTGTGTGATCGGTTCATTTTAAAGAGCAGGAACATAAACGTGTTAGTGTAACGAATCCCATTATATATATATATATATATATATATATATATATATATATATATATATATATATATGTGTGTGTGTGTGTGTGTGAGTGTGGTACCTAATTCTTGTAAAAACATTCAATAAAAATACAAATATATCTTCTATGGCACATTTTTTTTCTCGAATTTTAAATATTTTCTAGAAGGCAAAACCAAATTCCCGGTACTGGTCTCGAAATATTAAACACTCAAGTTACGAAAACCTCTTTCTTATCACCTGAACATCAACTTGAATGGTCGACTCTGTTGATTTGTTATGAAAATGTTTGTATCAAATTTCTCTTCGATAAAGTGAACGAAGAGAATTTAAAAACAAAAAAATGAACATGAAAAAAAAAAAGTTGAATATTTCCGTTGGTAAAACAAAATGGCGTCGAGTTAATTTCCGTGCAATCGCTGCTGGGTATTTTTTTTGAATTTTAACCAATCGAAAACTTGCGAATCTTCGGGCAAACTTTGACGCGAATTTGTAAACTGTTTGCTAATGCTGGAAGCATTCAGCAGATACTAAGCGTTTCCGGTTTGTCTGTCGTCTGCCTCAAGTCATGCGCGTTTTGTTTTATTCTATTCTATTATCTCCCTTACTGTATTATTTATTTATTTAATTTTTCCGAAGAAATATTTTCTATTTTAGTTTGCCTCCAAAAGCATCGCCATTTTTATATTTATAGCACCGACATCTTTGACAGAATCTGTGGCTATCAACATTGTTTTCTCGCCTAAGCCAAAAGATAAAAGACGAAAATAAGTTTATTTTGATGAACTGGGAAAGGAATGAAGGGAAGACAGACAATAACAACAAACAAACAAGTCTGGCTGCTGCAGGGGAAAACTTCACTCCAACTTCTATTCCAACTGAAGATGATTACACCAACTTTTATATTATGTATATAAAAAAAAAATTATAAAACATTTTTTTGTATAAATGAATTTATTTATTAGAATCAAACAAGCACTTACGTATGCGTATCATACATTTTCGTTAATATCTAAGATTTCTCGATTCAGCTCAGTCAGTAAGAAAGCCTCTTGGCAATACGATTGGTTGTCAGTTCAAGTCACGGTGGGGATAAGAATTTTGCATATCGTTTTACGCCCAAATTTTGGTGAGGATTGAAGCTTCCTGTAATGATCACTGCACACGTGAAATGAGAGACAGGTTTATTCATACTTGTGCATCCCCATTTGTGTGCCCGTTTGTCTGTTGTATGTAAACATGTGTGTTGAATGTGTGTGTGCGTACGCACGTACTCATTGCCTTTATAATATTACTGGAAGGAATATCAAGTCTACAGCCACACTGAAGAGTTGTAATACAACGAAACAGCTGTCTGTGGATGACACGATTGTTAATCATGATTATTATTAACGCTCCCTTCTTTAGGTTTGAGCAATCTCAATTAGCAATTATGCAATGCTCTCCCAATTCTGGAATGGAACACTCAGGTAGATGGGGAATTATGTTGTAATACAATGGAACAGCTGTCTGTGAATGACAAAATTATATATATATATATATATATATATATATATATATATATATATATATATATATATATATATATATATATATATAATGTCCAGAAAAGCTTTACAGCTTTAAACATTGAAAAACTTTTTCAATAGATATTTTTGGGTCACTTCAGTCACCCATTTACCAATATCTGTCAATGCAATTCATGGAATCTTCAATAGTGTTGTTTCTTTGTTTCCCCATACTTTATCATTATTGTACAACGTATAAATTGTCTCTTGTTTGGATCATCAGTTGTTTACTATGTAAACGTTCCGGGGATTTTAAAAACAAAACAGTTATATTAACATGGCACCCCAGCAGTGTTGATCAAACACCACCTTTCTTTATTATATAGTTTTTGCTATGCATGGAGTTTGTCGTTCTACATAAAGTTTTATCGGTTCTGTATATTGATATTTTATATATATATATATATATATATATATATATATATATATATATATATATATATATATATATATATATATAAATATATAAAATCAATTTAATAAAATTATGAGACGTTTTCCCAAAACAAATCTGTTTCGTATTCTATTATACTTCTCAATTGGAGAAAATGATTTCCTTTTTTTTCTTCTGAAGCATTTCTCTGGCGCCAAATACTGGCAACGCAAAGAGAACAAATCATAACGAAGCGTACATTTTCGAAATTTCAAAAGAAGGAAACGTTGGAAAAAAGAAAACAACTATATGAAATCATTTTACTTAATTGATAAGTAAAATAAAGTACAAGACAGATTTGTTCGGGGAATATATCAGCAAAATTTCATTTAATTATATAGATGTATTTTTATTCAAATT
>OY735238.1:22016378-22048878 GCA_963457665.1 Thysanoteuthis rhombus | reverse complement strand
GAAGAAGAAGAAGAAGAAGAAGATTAGAAGAGAAAAAGAAAAAGAAGGATGAGGAGAAGAAGGACAAGGGGAGGAAGGTTAAGAATCAGAAGAAGAAGAGGACGGTGAAAGAAGTGGTTTGTCGAAATATTTAAAAATGAATTCAAAAGACGATGAGAAATATAAAAATAAAGGAAAAACAATGGCGATGAAACAAAAAATAAAAATAAAAGAATAAGATTTCTCGTAAGCAAACACTCAAACAATTTATAACTGAGACTTTTCGGGGTTTCTGTCTGATGAACAACATTTCCTGAGGCAGACGACAATTTTCTTGACTTTTTCCCCTGTTTTTCATCTCGCTACAAAATCCGAATTGGAAATTGCTTTTAATATGAAAATAAATAAATAAGTGAAATGTTTTTTTGTTCAAACTGTCTGCAAGACAGGATCTTCATTGATAGATCTCTTATCTTCACTTTATAATCAAATCGATCCTGAGGGCCAACATTGATAGCGCCATTACTACCACTACGACATCTGCAGAGACTCTCCGTAATAATATTAATGACAACAAAATAGAAAGAGAAGACAATAAATGTTTTAAATATTATTAAATGGGACATAATTAATGGAAGAAAATCACGATAATACAGCTCACTTTATCACGATGATATATACGAAGTAAGAAATTTGAAAATGCAAAAACAAGAATTTTCTCACCTTTTTTCTTCTCCACCTCCATATTATTATTATTATTATTATTATTATTATTATTATTATTATTATTATTATTTATCCACACATATAATGAACAATGTGCAGATGTATTCTGTCACGCTAGGGGACGCAATAGGTTGTAAAATAGATATCAAAGGGATGGGGAGTATACAATTCATTGAAGTAATGCTCATGCTGTATTTTGTTCTGGGAGCATTACCTCTTGGTACCTATTGAAGGGACGCCTACACAGCTTAGAGTGTACTCGATTAGCTGCTGGGTGCACAGGAAAATTTGTCCTATGAAGAGTTTTCCACGCTCTTCGCTCGTACCGGGAATATAACCCGCGCCCTTCTGTGTTTGAGGCAGACGTGCTCACCAGTAAATACACCATCCATTTCATTCATGTTCTAATAAATCAATAAAAATGACGAATTCAGAGAATAGTATAGAATTAGAAAACAGTAAAAAACAAAAAAACAAAATAAATCTCCGAATACGATTCTTTAAGCTAACTGCGATGCAAATCTCATTAATCTACATATGTGAAATGTGAATGCAATCTTTTCATCCATACATTTCATATAAGCTGTCATTTTTTGAGGGCACAGGCAAATAGTCAACACACATAATAATTAGCGATGTGCATCTGTCGTTTGTCACGCTTACGTCATCAGTGACCTTTGGTGACGTAATTAGAAATAGAATTTCTCGATGCGTTGAACTTGATGAATTGTCTCTACTTCATTTTATCTTTAGACTAGTTTTATGCTTATGAGGTATTCCTATTTAATCACTGTCCCACCACAGCAATATGTGACACAAGGTCGGGCTTAATGTGGGAAGAAATAGTAGTCAACCATCCAAAAAATGGCTCCAGCCGATGCAGTTACCGTTGAAAAGCTCAACGTCACCTGTGAAAGCTGGGCCGAGTAATAATGGGAGAGCCTAAAGACGAGTCCAAAGGCCTCCCGATGCGCTTAGCAAACGCAGCCTCAGTGTAACCTCATTGGCCAACGTTTGCACCGGCGCACTCGGTCTTTGATGCCAACTTCAACACAATCTCCGGCCCATTCAACGGGCAAGTGTCAGTACCGACTCCTCGGTCTATGCCGTGGAACAGATACTACACTTTCATCCTGGAGACTGGGCCAGAAAAAGGTTAAAAGTATGAGGTATTGAAGGCAAACAAGAAAATGCGGTGAGATATATTTTTGATATCTTACAAGCATTTACCATGCAGTTGCCAAATTACTTAATCATTGTGTTGTTGTAACAGTCATCGAATATGTAACCAGCTAATTATTTACTAATGTCTTTCGGGAAGTCATGAATGTACTTCTCCCTGTGCTCTCTTTCATCGTTGGATGCCTTGACAAACAATGTCGTCTCTGGTATCCTGCGACAGGTGACAGAGAAGAGACTGGATTCAGTGAGCACCTGAGAAAACCACTCTCCTATAACTACCGTGCAGTAACAGCAGCGAAGAAAGCTGTCACTCCCACAGTTAATCTTGACAGCGTCTAATCAATCATTGATATAATTTTTCCTACGGTAGAAATAAATTGATACTAATCTATTATTATTATTATCATTATTATTATCATTATTATTATTATTATTATTTGAAATTTCACACCATTACCTGGTGGTTACTGCTAGAGTTTGAGTGACATCAAGTCTCCTCAAGTTTCCCGGCTTCCTCTCCACATTCTCATTGGCCACAGTAATACTGCTGTTTACAGTTTCATACCAGTTGCCCGGTGGTCATCGCGGAAGGCCGAGCGACAGTTAGTCTCCTCAGGTCTTCAGCCCACATCGCATCTCTCCCTCGCCTATAACACCAGTGCTGTGGTTCACAACTCTGCTTCCATTTTCCTTCCACGGTTAGGCCACTGCTAACATTTAGTGACGTAAACCTTATATTTCTAGTACTTCCCTCGGTATCCGTGCTGTTCCTAGCAGTGATGTGGTCTGCACAGTCTCAATCCTTCCTTCAATCCTGAGCTCCTCCAATCTCACCCTCAGTGTCTCTGGGACAGTTCTGAGTGCGCCTATTATTACTGGTACTACTTTGACTTTTATGTTCTGCACCTTCTTCAGTTCTCTTGCCAGATTCTGGTATTTTTCCAGCTTTTCTCTCTCTTTCCTATTTACTCTATGGTCTGCAGGCACAGCCACGTCCATTATTTGGCTGGTTTTCCTCTTCTTGTCCATGATTACGGGGTTCGGTCTTCTTGCCTGGATGAGGTGGTCTGTTCGGATGTCAAAGTCCAAAAGTAATTTGTGGTTTCCATTCTCCAGGGCTGTCTCCGGTTTATTATTATTTTGCATTTTCACACCAGTTGCATGTTGATCCCCGCTGGAAACTGACGGACAGCAAATCTCCTGAAGTCTTTAATCCTCGTCTCAAATCTTCCTCACCTATCACAGCAGCGCTATGGATTGTACACACTCCACCATTTTTCCCTTTCTCCTACACCTCTTCCTGTTAGGCTATTGCCAACAGCTGGAGTCGTTGATTTCGTATTTCTTGCACTCTCCTCGATATTCGCGCAGTCCCTAGTAGTGCTGTGGTCTTTGTGGTCTATTATTATTATTAGTATTATTATTATTATTATTATTTGCAATCTCACACCAGTTGCCTAGTGGTATCCGCTGGAGTTTGAGTGACAGCAAGTCTCCTCAAGTATCCAGCCCTTCTCTCCTAGTGCTCATAGGTCACAGTAATACCGTGGTTTACAGTTTCACACCGGTTGCCCGGTGGTCATTGCTGCGGTCTGTACAGTCTCAATCCTTCCCCTTATCCCGATCTCCTCCAGTCTCACCTTAAGTGTCTTTGGGACAGTTCCCAGTGTACCTTCTAACTGGCACTACCCTGGCGTTCCACATCTTCTTCAGTTCTCTCGCAAGGTCCTGGTATTTTTCTCTTTTTTCACTCTCCTTCCTCCTTAATCTATGGTCTGCAGGTACAGCAACGTCTACTATTTGGCAGCTCTTCCTTTTGTCTACAATTTCCAACTTCAGTCTTCTCGCCTGGATGAGGTGGTCGGTTTGGATGTCAAAGTCCCAGAGTAGTTTGTGGTTGTCATTCTCCAGGGCTGCTTCTGGTTTGTGCTGGTACCACTTTTCCGCATGGTTGAATCCCATTCGTTTACTCAGTTCCCAGTGTATCATTGTTGCTACTCTATCGTGTCAGTGCTTATACTCCATCTGAGTGAGTTGACTGCATTCACTAGTCACGTGATTTACGGTCTCATCTCTTTCTCCGCATAGGCGGCACTTGCTGTTTGTCTGAGTTCTGTCGATTTTTGTTTTTATATAGTTTGTCCTAATGCTTTTGTTCTAAGCTGCCATGATGAGCGATTCTGTTTCTCTCTTCAGGTTTCCTTTCCGTAACCATGTCCATGATCTCTCGTCTGCCACATCTTGTATCTGTCTTTTGAACTCACCGTATAATTTTTTCTTTTCCATTTTTCTTTCCTTGTTTGCTGTGCTGTTCCATTGTTTTCTACTTTGTTGTTTGTTGCGATGTTTCGTGCACTCTTTATGATTTCTTCATTGTTTGCTTGGACGTACTTTTCTAGATTTGCTTTAGCTCTCTGGACACAGTCCTCTATGCTGATGAAGCCCCTTCCCCCTTCTTTTCTCTTAACGTATAGTCTATCTGTATCATCTCCAGGGTGTAATGCTTTATGCATTGTCATAAGTTTCCTTGTTCGCCTATCCATTGATTGGAGCTCTTCCTTTGTCCATCCTAGGAATGGTCCTTTGTATCTAACTGCTGACACAGCCCAGGTGTTCATTCCTTTTATTAGATTTCTGCTGTTTAATTTGGTCTCTAATATTTTCCTTATCCTTCTAAGGTATTCTCTCTTTATTTTCTCCTTCATCTCATCCCGTTTTATCGTGTCACATTCAAGGACGCCGAGGTATTTGTATCGGTCTTGTGCGGTCAGTGCTCTAATCTTACTGTTGTCCGGGAGTTCTATTCCTTCAGCCATTGTGAGCCTTCCTTTGTGCATTGCCATGATTGCGCATTTTTCTATTTCAAATTCCATTCCGATGTCATCACTGTATTCTTTTACTTTGTTGAACAGCATCTCAAGCTCTCCCCTGTTTTTTGCAAACAATTTTATATCATCCATGTAATACAGGTGGTTGACTTTTCCTTTTGTTTTGGAGAAAAGGTATCCTTTGCTGTTCTTCAGGATTCTGTTGAGTGGTATCATGGTGTGAACAAATAATAGAGGGGACAGTGAGTCTCCTTGGAATATTCATCTTTTTATCCTTACCTCTGCTAAGTTTTCTCCCGCAGCTGTCTGATCTACTTTCCAGTTTTTCATAGCGTTTCCGATGAATCTAACCACTGGTTCGCTGATCTTGAACATTCTAAGGCATTTGAGTATCCAGCTATGTGGGATCATATCGTAAGCTTTTTTTGTAATCTATCCATCCCATTGCAATGTTCTTTTTTCTTTTCCTTACTTCTTTTAAGATCATCTGGTCGATGTAGAGTAAGTCATTTGCCCCCTTGGTTCCTTTCCTGCAACATTTCTGTTCTTCAGGTAATAGTCCCCTTTTCTCCATTGATATATACATTCTCTCCGCTATTTGTCCGGTTAGGATTTTCCACATAAGTGGTAAGCACGTTATTGGTCTATAATTGTTCGCCATATTCCCCTTTTCAGGGTCTTTTTGGATGAGGGTGGTTCTGCCTTTGGTCATCCATTCTGGTGCCTCGCCTTCGTTTATGCAGCACTAAGTAGGTGGGTGAGTCTGTCATGTAATGTGATAAATTTCTTGAACCAGTATCCATGGATCCCGTCAGGGCCTGGTGCTTTCCAGTTGGCTATTATCCAAAGAGCGTGTTTCAATGTGGTATCATTCAATAGTATCGGTTCTCCATTGTTTATATCTACGAGTTCCTTTTTCATGTTTCTTAACCATTGCAGGGTTACGTTGTGTCTTTTGGGGTGCCCCCATATGCTGTTCCAGTAGTTCTTGGTCTCTGTGGCGTCTGGTTTTATGTTCTGTCTTCTTTCACCGTTCAGATCTTGGTAAAACTTTCTCCCGTTGTTTTGGAATGTGCGGTTTTGTGTGTATTGGGTCCTTTTTAATCCTTAGCTCTTCAGTCTTACCCCCTTGGCTAATCTCTTCTGATGTATCTCTTCCACTGCAGTGGGGATGCCTTTTTGTGTTATCTTGTATTTGTTCCAAAGTCTTACCCGTGGTCTGTCTGTGTGCGGTACATTTCTCAGTAGTACTTCGTCTCTCTGGAGTTGAGATATCTGCTTTTCTAATCTTCTTTCCCAGTTAGGTTTTTCCTCTCTACTATTATTTGGGGTTCTTTCTTGTGTTGTGAAGTTCTGTGTTACCATTTTTGCTCCAGCGTAAATTAAGTTGTTGAGTTCCAAAAGGTTCTTTGTTCCAATATGTTGTAAGAGGCAATTGACATGTTCGGTCATTTCTCCAAGTTTCTTTCCATCTTTGTTTCTTAGAGAGGGGAGTGCTGTTTTCACTTCTTGCATGATTTCTTTCAAAGTTTGTATCTTGGTTTTCTCTTCTTCCGTTGAGGTTTTGTCGTCTCTCTCAGGTGTGTGACTTTCTTCAGGGGTTTTGTGCGGAATTCTTCGAGTTTCATCATTTGTGTTGGCTGTGCTAGGATGTGTTTCAAGTGTGTAACAATCTTCCCTTTCTACATTTTCACAGATTTCTTGTAGCTCAGTCTCGGGGAGCCATTTCTTTTTTAGGATTTGTTTTACTTGGTCAGCAAGGCATTGGCTTGATATCTCTGCAGCAGAATTTTCCCTCAATATCTTGAGCATGCACTCCCTATAAGATCGCACCGAAGGTTTGGTTTTTAAGTAACAATACATAACTAGACTGTTCTCCTCTCTTGACCATCTCTTCCTCTTCTTTGTCGCAGCCTCTCGGTGAGGGTTGTGCCTTTCTTGGGTGCAGTTGGTTTTACATGAGTTTTGGCCAACAGTAGCTAGGTAACAACTGTGCCCCCCCCTGAAGGCCATTAAGGGCACATGAGCCAGAGTTTTGGCCAGCAGTCACAGGAGGACGACCGGGTCCTTCCTGATGGCTAAAAAAGGGAACACCTGCCGGTTATGACACACAAATCTCGAATCTGTGCCCCATCACAATCTCACACCAGTTGCCTGGTGGTTACCGCTGCAGTTTGAGTGACAGCAAGTTGTTGTTATTATTATTATTATTATTATTATTATTATTATTATTATTATTATTATTATTATTATTATTATTATTATTATTATTATTATCTATTTGTTTATTTATATATCTATTCATTTTCACAGTTTAGACATTACAAGCGATTTTTTAAAATAGCAAACCAATTCCCTAGGTCTTAGGTTATCAAGCCCACGTCTGATGATTCAAGCAGTTTCAAGTAAAATGGTTTAACTTATCGACGTCCAGTGGTTCCAGCCAGTTCATAAACCGCTTACTAATTGTTCCTAATGCACCAATTACAACAAACACCACCACCTTTACCGTTCTGCACCCCCCAATCTAAAAATTCTTCTTTTTCAAGTCTTTGTACTTGTGCACCTTCTCGGTCTCCCTCTCTAATACCCGGGTACCAAATAGGTATGCTATGTCAATTGATGCACTCTCGATTCATCTTATCATGAATGACAATGTCTGGTTTGTTAATTTCGATTTGGTGATCAGTTTGGATCGGAATGTCCCATAACATTTTATTGTTTTTGTTCTCGAGGACTGGTCCCAGACAATGGTTTGACCATTTTTCTGAACATAGAAAACCCAAACTTTCGATAGAGTCTCCAATTTATCACCTGTGCCATATGGTCGTGTCTGAAGCCAATATTTTGCAGCGGGCTCCTTGCACACCAAAGTAAAATGGCTAATTGTTTCTTCACTTTCTTCACATAATCAGCACATCGATGACACATCTTATTCGCCTATTCTGTTCTTTATGGGATCGGTTGTCAGGACTTGAACTTGGGCTGCCGTTACGAGTCCTTCCGTCTCTGGCTTCAGTCATCTTTTCCTAAGCTACGTCCAGGATTTCTCTTTTATTTGTTGATTAGCTGTGTGGAACTGTCCGTATGGTAACTTCTGTTTAAACCTTTTTGTTCTCTTCTTTTGTTTATCTTGGCACATCAAAGCGTTTGTTCAACATTCACTGCTGTCAACAACGTTTCTTCACTTAGCTTTGATATAAGTTGTTGTTCTCAATTTCCACAAGATATTCAACACTAATGAAACCCCGCCGTCGTCTTTAACTACGTTTGATGTATTGTATATCTATATCTACCAGCGTACTCATCACTCTGTGTGAATAGAACAATTTCCTGGTCTTTCTGTCTATATCTCTCGACTCGTCTTTCGACCACCTGATCACTCAATTTTTTCTGATTTTCAATATGTGTTTCACTTATTATTATTATTACAATTATCATTATCATTTTCACACCAGTTGCCTGGTGGTTACTGCTGGAGACTGAGTGACAGCAAGTCTCCACAAGTCTCCAGCCATCCTATCCACACTCTCATAGTCCACAGTAGTACTGTGATTTATAGTTTCACACCAGTTGCCCGGTGGTTATCGCTTAAGGCTGAGTGACAGTAAGTCTCCTGGGATCTTCAGTCCTCCTCTCATCTCGTCTCTCCCTCACTTATCGAAGCAGTGCTGTGTTTCATGCCTCCACCACTTCCCCCTCCTCTGTTAGGCCACTGCTAACAGCTGGGGTCGTAGATCTCATATTTCTAGCATTTTCCCCTGTATTCATGCAGTCCCTAGCAGTGCTGTGGTCTGTATAGTCTCTATCCTTCCTTTTATCTCTAGTTCCTTCAATCTCACCTTGTGTCTTTGGTACAGTTCCGAGTGCGCCTATTATTACAGGTATTACCCTGACTTTCATGTTCCACACCTTATTCAGGTCTCTTGCCAGATTATTATTAGAATGCTCTGTTTTTCCCAAGTTTTTCTTTCGTGAATTCTGTTGTTTCTTTTTATCCCTGAACATTTATTTGAGAAAATTTTACACCTGTGCAAACCTGATGTTTAAAATGTCTCATAAATATAAAGAAATAAGAGAATTATTGAGAGAAAAACAGAAAATTCCAGGATTTGAAAGAAGGCGGTGAAGTGTCAAAATCAGTTCCTTTCAAATGATTAAATTTGAACGGTTGGAAACTCCATGATTGTCAGTTTTTGTAACCGCTGACAAGTGATAGTCTGAAGGTGACAGATCTGGAGAATACACATCTTGTATAAGAACTTCCCATCCTAGCTCATTTTCTGTGTCGCATTTGCAGCTTGAGGAAAATGTATTCCAAACAAAGGTACAAACTGTAAAAAAAGGAAATTTGAGAAGTCCCTAAAGTTCACAATATGTGATTGACGGTCATCCTCATAATTGTCGAAGTACTCGGAGCAATAACTTGATGAAAAGATGGATCGGAATTCTAACAAACTTAAATACAATACAAACTACTGTGCCGATTTTTACGGTGAGAATAGAAGGAAGATGTCACAATCTACAATAATAATGAAAAAAGGGATTTCCTTGGTTCACTAATCGTATCACTGGACCCTTCTTTTTTTCTAACTATGCATTATTCCCATTAAAAAAATGTAGAGAAAGAAAAAAAATACCCCCCCAAAACAACAAAAAACGAAAAAAAAAACGAACCAAAAACAAAAACAAAAAGCAAAACAAAAAAAACAAACAAAACAAACAAAACAACAACAACAATAAACAAAAAAGCAACAAACTTTTCAATTCAAGTTTGTCCAGGATTTTTTTCTAGGGGGTTTGATGAGTAGATCAGCCCCCCACTCACCAAAAAGCCCCAACAGATCAAGACAGACGTCTAATTGCAACGACCTGGAAGCTGATTTTGATGGCCGTTGTTGGTAGATTCGAATCTCCTAGTATAAATAGTCTGATATTAATTCATGCTAAGTTACTGTACTCATATAATGAACAGGGTGATTTCCATGGTTTGCTGTCTGCAACACTTGACTCTTTCACGCAAGGGTAAAAGATTTGCTGAAAAAAGTACTTCCTCCTCTCCATTTGAAACCCTGGCCTCTTCAATTGAAACAAATTTGTTTCATAGAAATTCAAATACATTCGTGAATTTCTTCATTAACTAGTTGTGAAACAATGTTTACCAAGCATGTAACGTCAGTTTCATACATGAAAGGTTTATACCAGTGGTTCTCAAACTTTTTCAACCAATCCACCGTCCGATCGACATTTTCAGTGTCACTTCCCTCCCGAACCAAAGATTAATACTTGTGAAAGAGTTCGAAGACAATCACGAAAAAGTCCGTGAATGTAGGATTGAAATGCAAAACTGTGCAATTTTTTTCAAGAGTTCGGTTTTCTTATTTCTGAAACAGCACACAGGTGTTGACCACTTATCAAGTGTGTCAAATTGTCGCTATTAGAGAAAAATACGCGTATAAAAATATTTGAATAATGTAATCAATACATTCCATTAGGCCGATTTTATTATGAAAAATCAACTGCTGTCAAAAAAAAAAGCTGATTTCAAGTACACTCAAATAAATTAATTCACCCAGTCTAACGACGTTTAGACAAAAAAACATTTAATCTTTTAAATCGTTTGAAAATCATAACAGTATAAATACTTTCCCTTTTTTATGCAACTTTTAAAAATCAATTTTGTCTAGTTGGATATATTTCGTGTACGAAGAATGCAAGAATCATTACTCACCTCTGCCAATGAAATTAGGGATCCCCAGAGACCAGCAAAAAATAAGATGGCGAGACGGACTAGACAAGTTCAACCAGTACTGGCTCTGCGACGCCCATGAGGTCTGGCCAATCCTGGGAAGGTCTATGTCCAACGACGGACGCTAAAAGGCTCATGATGATATACTACCCTGCGTTGTAAAGGTTTGTTGTTGATTCAATATCTAAAATATCAAAGGGAGGTAACAAATAACGCTGTCTTTCTAACTTTCCATTCGATGTCTCCAAAAGTTCTCTATGAATCTCAATAAAATTTCCCTGTAAGGTTGGTGATGGGCTAAAGAAGAACTGAATAAGTTTGGGGGCTGATCCCGGAATTCGTTTCCGGTCGAGTCAGTGTACGGTGTTGGCAGAGGTGAGCGCTCTCAGTGTGCTGTCTACTATAGTATTAGATCACAAATAACGAGAGAAAGAATCTATATAGCTCCCCACACACGTTGATATACACAAACAGCAATTAACAATATGCAGATGTGTTCAGTAACTCTTAGGGACGCAACAAACGCATTCTAACGACGAAATAAAAATGCCAAATTTATAGGACTAAGAAATATAGTAATAAAAACAAAAAAATATAAAAATCTGTTTGCTGCTAGCAAGACGTTATCCCCCAAGCCCCCTACAATCTACGTATATACGAAATACAATTTGTATCCATATATTTCATATATGCCGTCATTTTTGACGACACGGATCGACTAGAATGATGATAATAAATGATATTTTAACAGCATCATCATCACAACTAAAACGATTCACTCTCTGTCCTTTCCTCTCTTCACTACTACAACTAATAATAGGAACAGCTCACAGAAAAGCCATCTCTGTTGTTAAGGCTTTGTAATCGGCCTTCAGACCTAAGAACCGCTATGCATGCTGCGCGAAAAATGTAATAATAATAATAATAATAATAATAATAATAATAATAATAATAATAATAATAATAATAATAATAATAATAATAATAATAATAATAATAATAATAATAATAATAATAATAATAATAATAATAATAATAATAATAATAATAATAATAATAATAATAATAATAATAATAATAATAATAATAATAATAATAATAATAATAATAATAATAATAATAGTAATAATAATGTGGCAATATCATAATTCTAACTGAAACACATAATGCGGCAATATTATGGGATTTTCCAGCATACACAGATTAAATCATCAAAGCCAACAGCCCAGACATAATTATCAAGGATAGAAACGAAGAGGGATCCTTATTATTAGATATGACCATTCCCTTAGACAAAAAACATTACTGCAAAAGAGTTTGAAAAAAATATCCAAGTACAAAGACGTGGAAATTGAGATCGCAAAAATGTCGCAACTCAAGAGCCCTGGGGGGGGGGGTCATTAAAAAAGGGATGCCGACATTATATCTAGGTGGAATACCATGAAACCGAAGCATTTATGAAATACAGAAAATTGTCGTCATAGGCACCGCCCATATCCTTTGCAAAGAACTGTCCATGTAAATATTTCCTGTTATATAACTTTTACTGTTTCCTGTGTAGCCTTCTGTATTTACCCTTTTAGCCCCTTTTGTTTCTATGATGGAAAAAGCCAGTGCCTACTAAGTTATAAGATCGTTGCCTGTCCTAAGTTTCAAGCCGAAACTTGATGTACAACAAATACTAGACTAGACATCAAAAGGAAAAAAATATAATGATGATGATTATGATAGCCGTGCCGTCAAAGTGAAGGATGTGAAGAAAAGAAGGATTTTCACCGATTCTCCTTCTTCAAAGAAATATTTCTTGCCTACGTGCTAATTCCAACTTTTAGAATTTTTTCCGTCACTTTTCGTTTCTCTTGTGCCCAAAATGCATTATGAAGGCAGTGGATGAGTCTCGATACGGATATTTCGGATTTGGAAGTCGACGAGGGGGAGGACATTTTCTACACACACATACACCCACACCTACCCCCAAACCTGCGCCACAATCCCCAATGCTTAGTAAAAGAAAGTGCGATAGATAACTAGATAATCGGCTAAGTTAATCAAGGTAATTAACATAATTAATTGAATGATTGACTAATCAGCGAATTAATTAATCAGCAAATTAACGGGGATATGACAGGCTTTAATCAGGTCTCGGACCGAATACGGGAGGTGGGTTTGGGTGTTGATGGAACGGAAGAAAACAAAACAAAACAAAAGCAGAAGTAAGAATTAGGGAATCGTCACGGCCAATAACTGATGGTCCGTGTTTAATGTATTGTATTGTAGAGGAGTGGTTAGGGAACTTTGAAAACTCAAGGACCTCTTCTAAAAAAGGAAATATTCTGACAGACCCCTATATTTAGCATTTAGCTTTTGGACGGTAAACAATGAACTACAATAATATACTATATTTCATCTTTAAAAATCATATCTGTTTTAAATGGATTACATTTATTTGAATTCTGATATATTGTAGAGGTCTGTGTACAATAATTGATATTTTTCGATAGCTGTGCGAAGGATAATGTTGTCTCCTCTGCTTTAGATAGTTAGACAGTTCATGAGTTGTGAAGATTTCTTATTTTTCACATTACATGCAGAGGTGTATCTGGGCGGGGGTTATGGGAGTTATTTGAAAACGCCCCCGGGCCTCAAATAAAAGGCCCTCCGAAACTTTATAAGTAGTAGTTCACCTACTGCATTTCTACTGACAAATTTCACTAAATTTTGGAACGGGGCCTCAATGAGCCAAGTCCCTGAGCCCCCCCCCCCCGCTCTTAGATAGACCTCTGGTTATGTGTGCTTGTACTCGGGTATACTTACATACACCCGTGTCTTGAAACGACAAGGAGCACAAAAGCAACAATGGAAATGGAAAAACATCCCCCAACTTTTGATTGAAAGCCCCTTGCAGTAACCTAATCCGCAAAAGCATTTATTGTCCAGGCATTTTTAGCAAAAATGAGGATCAACCACGAACAAATTGCAATAAAAAATCATATCCAGATTATGATCTGAATAAGAGGAGAAAATTATACGTGAATTATATAAGGGGAAATCCTGAAATTCAAAATGGCTTTCACCCGCCCTAGTGACAATAATCTCATCAGGATAGAAGGATACCATGAAATTTTTAACTCATAAGAAACAATATGAATTATCAGCTTTCTCTGAATCCAGGTGAAAATTATATAAGATAGTAACATCTAAGTTTATATTCGGTAGGTGTTTTGCTCTGAGCCTAAGGAAGTACGGTGTCGAGTTTAAAGTTGTTTGGACGAGCGGTTCTCGGGAAAGCTGCAATTAATCGACCAAGGGAAAAGTACAAGGCGCCTTCACTTACAAATCACTATCTAAATCAAGAGTTCTCAACATTCTGGGCGTCACTGCCCACTTTCACATGGGGGATTCTTCCACCGCCTACCTATTTAGTAAATATTCAAAAGGATGCCAAAACATTTTCAACTCTCAGACAACAATACAAATTAACAGCTTCTTCTGTACCCTTGATGAAAGCAATATAAAATAGTAACATCTAATGTTTTGCACACACATACAGTTTTTAGATATCCTCAATTGTATCTATGAGTCTGATGAGACGCAGCTGGTGCAGACACATCAGTTTACATAATGTGCGATATCACGGTTCTACTTGGTAAATTAATAATAGAAAATGTTGCTGCTGACTCATTTCTTATTGTTAACTACAGACGTTATTACTCAAAATCCTATACCATCCACCTAATTTCAAAACGATCACCATTTTCAGCGCAGTTACTTACCGAGAGTTGAAAACGTCCGCTGGGGGAGACCTTGCCCATGTTGAGAAACCATGATTTAAATGAAAAGTTGGCTATAGTCCGGCTCTGATTTGGGATAAACTATGCAGGTAAAGGTATTTCAGATCAGAATTTGTCATTCAGGTGAAAGAAGATGATTCAAGTGTCCTGGAAGCTGCTTTTATTCACTATTTTCCGTTGTTAATTCAGGAGATCTCATTCAAAATCAGAGCTAAGTTGCTAGATTGGTTTTCTTTGCACAACAAGGTACCCAGGCATGTTTTTAGCAAGTTAGTTTCTGAAATTCCCGAATAGAAAGGCCGATAATACGCTCACATTAATATAGTCCTGTAATGTAAATAGATTGACACGACGAATCGTTGGCAAAAAAATTTCATCAGCTTTCCCAAGCATGAAAGGTTATTACTGAAAATGTGAAGCTGGGTATTTAGCATTTTACAAGAGACTTTCCAGTATCCATGTACTTCAAAGTCTACAGTCAATGGATCGTGGATTTATTTCTAGAGAAAGAATTTACATCATATTTCTAACAATGCATCTGGGCAATTCGTATATTTCATGAGAAGTTCAAGCCAAAGACGTGAAGCTAGGTATTTGGCATTTTATAAGGAAATTTGATAATATGTGTATTTTGGAGTCTATGGGTTGCGGATTTAATTCTTGGTGGAGATATAGACATATAAATATCGCTGGAATCTTCCATCATGTTATCGTAATATGTTCCTTGGTAACTGCGTTCAAAGTCCAGTATATCTTGGTGGAGGCACTCTCCTTACTCCTCCGAATTCGCTCATGTTCTACTCTAATTTATCAATATGATTGTCAAGGATATACACTATGAGGGACAATCTGCAGCCCATTTTACTGCTGTACTTCACCATGACCTGAACCATCTCAACATAGTTTTTGGCCTTGTAATTGCAATAGAATATCAAGCTCTTTTCCCCTTCCTAGTGAGTCATGGGGGGGGGTCTTTCACACCAGGATCTTCTTCATCTGTGGTCAGATAAAGACATCCACTTTGCCTTTTGCCTCAGAGAGTACTCTGCTAAGATATGTAAGGCCTATAAGGCATATTTCAGCATGTCTACCAGGGATTAAGACAAATTATGGGCGCCCTATTTAACCTGTAATGCAAGTGTTAAGACCTTGAAGTATGATAATCAAGACTGGGAGGTCATCTGAGTCTTACAAATCATAATATTCTTGATGGGTGTCCAAGTTTCGCAGCTATCCTTGCATTTGGGACAGTGAGAAAACCTTAGTGCACAACGAAAGGTGGGACTTGCCACAGCCGCCCAGATTCTATGTGGGAATGAACAACGTCGCGTGGGAGTGACTGTTTGATCACCAGAAAGTGTTGGCATCACCGTTGCTCATAGAATTTGGCGTTATGAAACAATTTGTCAAAGCTATAGGAGTTATCAGCTTTTAAGTACCTTCCCGAAGCTGTTTGAGATAAAATAGGTAAATTACAAAATATTGTCAAAGTTCTAGCGTTGACTTTATTATCGTGAATTCATCAGACATTGGGATTTAAGACATTGGAATTTAAGACAAAAGAGAGAGGAAAAGAAAGTGTGATACTACGACTTCATGTTGTGTCAACTCGTGTTTACGAGTTTTCAGTATTTTTTGTAAATCCTGAATTTCAGTTATGAAAAATATTGTCAAACTCATACTATTGAGTTTTGATTTAATTTTCCTCTGTCACAACAAGAACAGTGACCAAATCAAAAACCAATGACGTCATGACAGCTCGGATAAGAGTTACGTACGCAAAAACTGATGACAAACTGACTCTTTCAACTCTTATTTTATTACAGCAATTACTGATAAAGGAGTTTAAATGAGACACGTAGTTTTAGAATCAATGTTGTTTGGGGAAATTAATTCTGTTAGATTTTAATGAAAGGAAGGATTTTGACCCTACCGTAGCCAAGCTTGTCAGTTTTTCTATTCTCAAAAGCAAAGTTTGAAGAGAATAATAACCTATACATTTTATACATAATCAATCAGGAAATAACACTTACAGAAAAAAGAATGAAATGTTGCCAGGTGTAATTAATTTCTTATTGATAAAAAATCAATTTGGTAGTTTCTACAGAAAATTGAACGACACTGGAGTGTCCCCACCTGGGGGTGCATTCCTGGGTGAAGCATACGGAGATCCTGGGACGCCCAGTCGTCAGAATTTTACTCGTGCGCCCTACTTCCGTACAGATGCAACTTACAATGAGTGTAAAAAGTACCCGATACAGTTCAAAAAGTTCAGTCCAACATTCTTATAGAGATTCGAAGAATTGACAGAATTTGAATCAAAGATTAAAGAAAAAACAACACGAGAACGGAGGAAATATTGAAACAAGATCGAATATTGAAAAGTTATGAACAAAAACTTTGATCGTGTCTAAGTTTGTTGTAATAAACCTTTTTGAAATGTTTCGGATACTTTTTGCATTCACTGTACACTAGAGTAATTATATTATGTATCATGAAATTAAAATAGACTAGGGCAGTGCACATTCAAAAGGTGCATGTTTGGAAGGGACCAGACTTTATGGCGTGTTAGGCTGCAGGGTTAGGGTTAGGGTCTGTCGTACGAAATTACAGTTCCGGAGTTTTTCAGTTACTTTTCTCGAGTGTTTCCAATTTAGATATTTTATATCTAAATTTAGATCTATACTTTTAGAGAAAAGTAATATGTAATTTTTGAAAATCTATTTTTATTAGATATCTCAAGAACTGCTGATCCAAACAACTTCAAACTGAACATTGCAATAATTTGGGTGCTGTCTAATATATTTGGCCAATATCAACGACTAGTTGTTGATTCATCTCGGTTCATACACACGCACAAAAACACACGCCCAAATACTTTTTTGATTATAGTTACATATTTACAAAATGGGGTGTTACACTCTGTACTATGAATTTGATTGAAAATTGCTGAAGTAAAACGACTCAAAGAGACAATAGAATTGTTGCCAAATTTATGGCGTTGTTTTCTTTTTTATTCGGATAGGATCGTGTGGATTCATCGGACTTATCAGTTTGACAACGCCACTCCGATAAATTCCCCGTGAGGGAAAGAGGCGACATCTTGTGACATTCAGGAGGCAATGATAACGTTGGAAGATTGGGAAGCAGCCATCTTGGTTGGCTGTCACCGCTTCCGATGACGTTTTCTAGATGACATGCATGAGTAAGGAGAAGATAAAAGAAGAAGAAGAAGAAGAAGAAGAAGAAGAAGAAGAAGAAGAAGAAGAAGAAGAAGAAGAAGAAGAAGAAGAAGAAGAAGAAGAAGAAGAAGAAGAAGAAGAAGAAGAAGGAGGAGGAGGAGGGGGAGAAGAAGAAGAAGGAGGAGGAGGAGGAGGAGGAGGAGGAGGAGGAGGAAAAAAAGGTAGCAAATAAAAAAACCCTCCAAAAACGAAAGGAAGAGAGAGTTTCAAAAAGTCCAGATAAGGGAAGGAAAACAAACAAATAAACAAACAACAAATTGATAAACACCACCACCCATGTATAGCTGCTTTTTATCTTAAAATTAGGATTTTAGATTTTACCTTTACATTAAGAGTGTAAGTGGTAAAATTAAATTACCTTGATGGAAATACTACAAGTATGGTTCGAACCGTAAATTTATGATAAAAAAAAATGAAGTCTGGTCGATCAATCAAAAAAATTGAAAAAGGGATGATCAATTAATGAATTACTTTTCTTGTCCTTTTTGGACTGTGATCACTAAAAAGGACGAATTTTCAAGAAATATGCATGAATGCTGCTGGACTCAATCAAGGGATCAATTTTGCATAAACTTTCGTTGTGAATTGGACCCCCGAATAAAACCTACTTATCGTCGGTGGTGGTTGGTGTACGAAAAACAAATCCTATGCATTGAGGGGCGTGTGTGTGCAAAATTTTCTACTAAGAACGGTTAGGGCAGGGCAAAGTCCGGGTGGATAGGTAGATAATTATAAAATGCCAGAACAAGTTATTTACGGTGGTTATCAGTGGATATAAAATCGAGAGATATGGAAGGAAAGACGTTCATACTTTGTTTTCTTTTGTTGTTTTCGAAAGTTCAGATATTTTTGGTGATCACTGCCCAACTAAAGATGAGGGAAGTAACTTATTTATTGATTACCCTTTTTCCATTTAAAAAAAAATGTGATCATTCTCAACACACATGACAGGTCCTATCGAGTGAACAACCAGATTTGTTCGATCTGAATATCAAAATAAGCGGAGATTTATTTCCAAATTTTATAAGGAAACGTTTGTACTGTAACCAGAACCGCATATGTACGCACGTGATCATGAACTGTACCTAAAATGAAAGTGAAAGTTAGTCAAAGCTTCATAGAGAGCACGTAGCGTATGACAGATTTGAAATAGAGAGTTGACTTTTTAATAACTTTTGATGGGGCATTTTCACTATCATTATTTGATTACTAATTTTACTTTATCCTATCAAAAACTGTTTACCAGAAGAATCATCAAAACTGCGAACGTAGGTTTCTTCAGTTTTTAAGTTGATCTAGCAAACTTGCTGGCTGGTTGGCTATTTCCACGTGCAGGCTGTACCAATGGAGCTAGGGGGTGGAAATTGAAACATTTACTTCTTATACGTAGAAAAAAATATTAAAAAAAAATACACTTGAATAGATTTTTATTGGAGGGTTTAATTTGTAATGTTAGTTTATGCTAAATTCAACCCTTTGTTTGTATCCGAGGATATTCACAATTTTATTTTCTTGAAAAATCAGTTTTTTTTAATAGAAATTATCCAACAAAAGAAGTAGCTTTCCTTTGATCACCCATTTTCCCATTTTATTTATTGATCACCCCAAGCACGGCATACTGCCAAAAGACGTCGGTCACTTGTTTTTAGGCACTGATCAAACCAGCCTATGAGATTGTCCGTCCTGGCGCTGTAATAGAGCATTATGTAATTTTTTAAGTGGAATAATGAAACCTATTGGACATGCTAGAGGGACCTTCAGTCAGATAAGTTGGGTAAACATCACAGATCAGGTGGGAAAAAGTTTTAGCGTCATTTTTCATAATTCACCCACAATTACCTCCCCTATGCCATAACTTTTTTTTGTTGTGGTTGCGAACTTCGTCTACGATAGCCAAGGTGTGCATAGATGTTGATCAGAATTTTCGGAAGCCATTTTATTTGGGACGGGGATTTTTATCGACTGAAGGTCTTAATTTATTGAGGAGAAGCCGATTGTAAATGTTAGCAACAGTTTTTATTAGTGATATACCGCGATAATTATCAGGAATCGTTAAATTCCCTTTCTTGGGAACAGGAATTATATCCGAGACGCCCTATTGTTTTGGACGCTTCCTGCTTTTGAAGTCCTCTCTTTGTTTTGGAAGCTTCCCTGGAGACAACACTAACCTCAGCTCGTGGGAATGGCTCGCAGCTGTGTGTGTTTGTGAGAGAGATGCGATTGATAGTGGGAAGGCTTGAAGGGTCAGGTGGTCGTTCGTAGGCGAAATGATGTTTCCTGGTGTTGAATCTGTTCTCACCTTGAGTGTTCAGGGTTCAGACTTCCTTTGGCATTTGAACAAAAAGAAGAATCGACTTTGAAGATGCCAATGGTGTTCTTGATGTGCTTAACTTTGCATTTGTCAAACTTTTTTTCAGATTTGATTGCACTGCCTGGTTATTGTTCACTGATGTGTGCTGTCTAGCTCGATCCTCTCACCTGTGACAGGACCCGGTGGACAGTTTAGGTGGTCATTTCCCCTTCCCTATTTTATCGCAGATCCTTAAACACTCCAAATAGATAAAGTTTTAGATTCATTTTCCAAATGACCGAGTCCTGCGGAGTCCCACCGCCATTTGTGGAGCTAATAAAATACAAGTTGTAGACATCCCAGCTTCTGCCCTAACACATGAATGAGAAGCTGACAGCTTCATAATTGACACAGGCGTGCTACTAGGTGACCTCGTAGCCCCTTTACTCTCCGCAAGGTCTTTCATAAACAGAGAAGTTTCAAATATTTAGGAGTTGATATCAAGACTGAACACGAGATAGGTGTCTGCATATCCCAAGCCTGGGGAGCCATTTACGTTTTATCAAAAGTTTGGAAGTCCCCTGTCCACAGAACGACAAAGCTCAAAGCCTTCAGGTCCATAGAGTCCATTTTGCTTTCGTATCCTTGGCTATGACCAGTACCCTAAACAAGAGTTGACGGCAGCAACACTTGTTCTCTTTGCGCAACTAAGAACAGATCATGGCGATCCCATACCCTCAACACAAAATTGTATGACGGTCTCCCACGAATTACATAGATGATAGGAAATTGTACGATGTACCATGACGAGATTATTGCTAAGGTTTTCTTTCGGCTGTCGGGTTTGAAATGCAGAGTTGGTCACCAACTCCTGACCATCGAGGAGGACACCAGTCCGTGCAGTGTTGACCTTATCTCGTCGATGCAGGATCGAGATGTCTGGCATTGTTTCATTGTGCCACCGACCGTCGGATGACGATTGAGTGACTGGTGTTATAGTGACCAGTCGAAACAGGTGTTTAATTTGAAGGCAAGGATTTTGTAACATTTCATTGTTGATAGTTTGAAATGACTTCCTCTTACTTTGTGTGAAATTTCTTTTCCAATGATATATGCACATATTTGATGAATATCTTTTTCTGACAAGTGAACCACAGTAAAAATCCGTCATTATGAAAAAATGTCACTGAAACTTTTTTTCTATAGATTGGGAATATTTACCAAAGATATTCCTACTCACTGAACGTCCTTCGAGTATGTCCAATTGGTTTCATCAGTCAACTCAAAGATTCCTAAGGGGATCTATTACAGCACCAGGACTGAATAAGTCCTTCAAAGTTTAATGCAAGATTTGCTGTGAAAAGACCTAGTGAGACACGATATTTTTGAAAGACACAGTAAGACACTTTATTTCTTGAAAGACCCAGTTAGACGCGATGTTTTTCTTTTTTTTACAAAATCTTGTTTTCATTCTTCAATTAATTTCTGAGTTTCAAAGTTCCTTTTGACGTTGTTTGCCTTCGAGTCGTTCTACTAAGAGTCATAAAATATTTATGAATTGAATAACTCAGCTAAAAATCACCTGTCGATTGAAAGAATCCCTTGACGAGAGGTTACAGAAATAGGGGGGGCGTAAATGCGTTATCACAAATCTACAGTGCCCACAACTATTGTAACAAATTACACCACAGAAAGATAATTAATGACTTTGGCAACAACAGCGAAATAAAAGCAAAAAAAAAAAAAAATAAATATAACCTGAAAAACACACACAAAAGAAAAAAAAACAAAAGCAAAGAAAAAAAAATAATAAAAAAAGCCACATGTTTGTTCGAAAGTCATGAAACAGAATTGTAAATAAGACGAATAAAATAATTAAGTCGTAGCCTGTTGACATTCTGTTTCGATAACGCATCGCTAAAAGAAAACTGAAATGAGGCCCATTAGTTAGTGAATCAGCGTCAAGATAAGAAACAGTCGGAAGTTTGTCATCTTTTTTTTCTTTTAAGATTGAGATGACGATAACGAACTACACAAGCACAAGTCATTGCGAACAGTAACACTCGAATATGCATAAATACATACACGATGAAGTATATACATCTGCCCCACAAAAACTCTCACACCCCAACACATCCATATATATATATATATATATATATATATATATATATATATATATATATATATATATATATATACGTATAAATCTATGTATATAGCCAAGCAGATATGCGCTACCACAGACAAATGTATCTTATACACACAAATATTCATAATGGCACAAACATACAAATATATGTATGTATGTATATACATATGTATATAATATATAATGTATATAATAAGTTAGCTATAAATAGTATACAGATAAGATCTATTACATAGATCTATATCTATATATGTGTGTGCTTTTATCTCTGTATGTGTATGCATATATAAATTGGTAATCAGTGTTCCCACGAAAGCAGAAGTAGAAGCTAAGATTCGAACTTGTAAAATTGGTGTATATATATATATATATATATATATATATATATATATATATATATATGAGATTAATTATTGTGTCATCCACAGATAGCCGTTTAGTTGCATCACAACTCAGTATATATATATATATATATATATATATATATATATGTATATATATATATATATATATATATATATATATATATATATATATATATATATAGTGTGTGTGTGTGTGTGTGTGTGTGTGTGTGTGAAACTCGGAGTCACCATGAAACACGGATTTGTCCTCGTATACCTATTTACATGTATTCTCTCCCTAATATCGGGTACTCTTCACGCATAGATAACTCAACTCAATATATACATATATATATATATATATATATATATATATATATATATATATATATATATATATATATATATAATTCACAGATGCTCCTTTTCTTCAAAGTTTAAAAATAAGTATAAAACGAAAAAGCAGTGAAATTAATTCATTCATTTAGAGTGCTCAATACCTACGTAAAAGATAGGTAGAGCATTATAATAATTGAAAAATTATAGGGAAATCTTGACACTGTGAAGAGCGCTCTAGCTACCTTACAATTCGCAACCAATTACAGAGTTGAAGAGATGGATAGACGGTTGCCGGAAAAGTCTGCAGATCTTTCAGCTTCAGATGAACCTTCAGGGTCACATACTTATCATGAAAATTCATTCTTATAATTGTTTCTACGGTAATCTTGCCATCAAATGTTTCTAGGCAGTTTTTTGTTATCAGGGGAGATATGTAGAAAATTTACAAACGTCCACTGGGAAAGTACCGAGGTTCAGAAATGTAATCAAATTATACAATCTCCTGGACAAGGTCCTTCGTCTCGTCATGAAATATACGTCCTCTCAAATGACAATTTAATACCATAATTAGATATTTCAGATTTCGATACTGTTTTCTCGATTCAAGAACATTTCTTTATGAACAGGTTTCCCCTCACCCGTTTATTTAATGTTTTTCCCTCTCAAAACTGATGAGGCGTGAAAATCAACATTCCCGTATCCTGATTTGAAATCACGTGATTGGTAGACATGTCTCTTGACGACTGAGCTAAATTGATGGGCCCCAAATATGTTCCAAAGTTTATGTAAGAAATACACGAAGGTTTATTTCATTCTAATAAATCAACTTCTGTAGCATTAAAAATTCCTGTCGTGATTGAAATCGCTCACCGACTGAGCCGAACTGAAAATTCTTTCATATCCACGAAATTTCTCTTACAGATACGTATGGACTTATTTCATTCTAATAAATAAATACATTCATACCAAAAAATACATTTTTATAATTTTACATTTCTTAGATATATATATATATATATATATATATATATATATATATATATATATATATATATATATATATATATATATATATATAACGTAAATGTAGTCGGAATAGAAGTTTGAGTGGAGTTTGAACCTGCAGCAGTCAGGCTAGTTGTAATTTTCTCTTCTTTGATATAAAAAAAAATGGAACATTTAATAACAGTGGGAAGAAAAAAAAATATGGCTCCTTTGCGATTCGAACGTGGCTGGCTGGCTCATGTTCTGAGGCTATACCACTACTCCAGAGAGGATACCAGAGATGAAAACGAAATTTAATCATTGCACAATTTCTATTCCTTTATTGGATTGTCTGACTTCCATTGGAGTTACTGACATTTCAGAATCATGGTCCCAATCTTTTAGCAGAACAATCATACAACGTTGAGATAAAAGGCGGAAAAAGGGTATTTATTTGCAACATGACAATAAATCCCAATCAAGAAAATAATTGACGTATTCCCAAACCAATAACTTTGAATGGACTCCCTTTGGAAATAGTGTCCCTTCTAAGAAATCAGAAACGAAATAAAATTTTATTAAATACTGCCGAAATTAATGGCACAAAGTGATATGATGGGGTATTGTGTGAGTGCAGATATATGCAGATGTGTGTGCAGATGTGAATACAATGTATGTGTACTTATACGAAAGTGCACATGCAGAGTTATTTGGTTGCTTATGCGATGTTGCAATTACGTCGTTATTTCCTGAAATATAGGCTGAAATTTCCACTGTATAATGATGATCTGTGTGATGAGTTATTTTACTACAGAGCACGGGGTATTCTCAACTGATCACCCATCGGAGAAATGACCCGGCCCAACTTCGGTGATCTTATGACAACCGGTGTATCCAACACGATTTGGTTATATATATATATATATATATATATATATATATATATATATATATATATATATATATATATATATATATATATATATATATATATATATATATATATAACGTACATAAATGAAAGGGAAAAGGCTATTTGCGTAAGTAATGACAATTTGAATATGACGATTGAGTTTTAGTTATTACTCTTAATAGAACACATAATTAGCAATCAGACTGATTTATTTATTAGAGAGGCGACAACCAGTGTATCCAACGCCATTTGGCCAGAGGTAGGTTGGTATAAGACCGATATATAAATTAGTATATTTGCCATTCGCAAATGACATGAAAAAAGCTATTTGCTGTAAGTAATGACAACTCAAATCTGGCGACTGGGTTTGGTTATTACTTTTAATAGAACACAGAATTAGCAATCAGACTGATTTATTTATAAGAGAGGTGAGAAGATAAGAAGAAGAAAAGGATTGATCTAAGAGTTGATTTATTTCTTTTGTTGGTGAAGGAGAGTTGAGCGACCAAAGCAGACCTCACTCGTCCGCCATATTGAATGGTACATGTTAGTCAGAACATTAGCGTCAGCTTCAATCAAAACAAACAGACGACAGAGGAAGAATCAGACATATTTCTGATTTTTCTTTTCTTTCTCTCATTCCTCTTTTGTTTAATTCTTCTATGAATTTTTTTTCCTTTTGCTCTGGAGTTTAGATTTGACTTTTCTCCATAAGGTGATTTTTAAATACTTGTTTTTTCGATTACTTATCCATTTTCTCTTTTATATTTTCCACATCTTTGATCTTTTCTTTCTTATCTTGCGCTTTCTCAACACCAGCTTTTTTCATTCTTGTCTTTAATGTTTACGCCCTTTTCTTCTCTTTCTTTCTTTCTTTCCTTTCTTTTTTTTACCTTTTTTACCCCTATTTTTCATCTTATCCTATTTTTCTATTATTTCCTTCTCCTCCTCCTCCTCCTCCTCCTCCTTCTTCTTCTTCTTCTTCTTCTTCTTCTTCTTCTTCTTCTTCTTCTTCTTCTTCTTCTTCTTCTTCTTCTTCTTCATCTTGTAGAATAAATACTTTTTGACCCCCCCTCCAAAGATTTTTGAGGGGATTGTTCTTTGAAAAATTCAGACTTTTCAAGAGGTCACTGACCAACATAATTCATTGATCACCACATCCTTTATAAAAGCATTTTAATTGATCACCCCTCAACACAACACGCTGCCAATAAAGCAGAGTTTGACTCAGCAGCGGCCAAACTTATTAATTTATATTTTTTCATTGTTGCCAGAGGCAGACAAAGAGAAATAGTGACAGACAGACAGACAGACAGACAGACAAGGACAGAGCTTTCACATCTGGAAATCTTGCATAAAAGGTCAGGTCTGGTTAGTCATTCAGTAGACGCTATCATGTGACCAACACCTTTCACTACAGCGTGTCGTGTCGGGGGTGATCAACTAAAAAGTGGAAAAAAGAACTATTTTTGCTTCCATAAGGATGTGGTAATCAATTAATCAGTTTTCAAATCTCGCATTCTGTTTGGCAGTGATCTCTAAAAAGTCTGAATTTAAAAAACAAAACAATGCCCTCTAGAAATCTATGGGGGCGGGTCTAAGAACAAAAAAAAATTACTAGATATAATAAGGAGTAAATGTTGAATTTTTCAACCCTCTGATTCCATTGGTGCTGCCAGTACGTGTGATGCCTACATAGCCAGCCAGTCAGTCAGCCAGTCCAACTTGAAAACCAAAGAAACCTACGTAGACAGTTTTGTTGACAGCTTTGGTTGACAGTTTCTAATTATATTGTCATAAAGCCATACTTGTACAAGCGATTGTCACTATCTAATCATATTATGCCAACATAATAGACTCATTATATTCCGATAAAACAGTTGCTTATGTATTGTATTTGCTCCCATAAAGGAAATGGTTAATAGTTGCAGTTACTATTTAAGATATTTATCAAGATTATTTCTTAATAATTTTGGAAAGTAAATATTTTCTTCTTCCAATAGAAACTTAGAATATATATATATATATATATATATATATATATATATATATATAAACATATGATTTCCCATCATCTTCATCGCCATCATCAGCCTTTTAGCAACCGTCGTTTGACAAAGACCTTACCCAAGATTCGCCAGGCCTCTCTATCGTGAGCGTCGCTGAGCAAGTACTTTTAGAACCTGTCTAGTTCGTCATTTCATATTTTGCCAGACATAGTTTTGCACATGATCATCTGGGAATTCACGTTGTAAGCCGTGATGTCCACCGGTTGTTTGACATTCTCTTTACGTGACCAACGCATGGCCATTTCTAATGGATTCTATGATTTTGCTAACATTCGTTTTTTCTCTAGTACACTTTTCAGTTTCACGGTATCTCTATGTGAAGTTGAGCAAAATTCTTTCTTGTGCACGTTGCATGGTTATCAGTTTGAGGGCCAATCTTTTGATTAAGTTCTATGTTCCAGCTCCATAGGTGACTATCAGGAAGATGTATTGGTTGTAGTCCCTTCTCTTTATTGCATTCATTCATATTATTGCTGAATTGATAAAGGCAGCCTGGCGTATATTGGTGGGTCTTGATAACCGTTTGTTCTATTTAACAGAATCCACTGCACTCAATTCAAATGTTGAGAAAACCCTAGTTTCCAAGAGGAAAAACAGGTTAGTTTACTCCGATTGAAACATGGAATATGTCTCCTCCGGGCTTCCGTAAAGAAACGGCTCAACCCGTCACAATTAAAAACCAAATCCCTTGACGACTCAAAAAATTCAATTTGTTTAATTCTTGGTCTCCGTTTCGCTTTCAGCCATCGAATTATTTAATAATAAGAACAAAAAAGAAAGAAAGAAAAAGAATAAAAGACAAGCGTCTTCCTCACACTTTGGCGACAAAGTGACAGAGTAATCGGTTTTCTCTCATTTTTTCACTGCATTTATTTCTCGCAATAATATTTTCTCGTTGGCACCTCACAGTGTTCGGTATTAACGAATTTACATGAATTAAATAAGACCGTGGGAAAGGGGAATAACTATGAAATCTTAAAAGTTTTTCCCTTTGTTAGAAGCAAAGTTGGGGTCGATTGATCTAGTGATGGTATTGCTAGTAAATATATATATATATATATATATATATATATATATATATATTTATATATATATATATGTGTGTGTGTGTGTGTGCTTCAACTAGTATATACATCTGATTCAACGTATCGTTGCTATTACCATAGAGCGAAAGAGTTGCCAGTAATTCAAAGGCCCAATAACTGTTTTCATTCCAAATTCTCATTTTGTTTATTCACGTTCTATATCTGTTCATTTTGTTTCCTTCAATGCGACAATCATGTTATCAATAAGTGGATGTATGATCCGACAGAATGATCATAAATTACGTTAAATTAAATTGAAACTCTATTTGAAAGAATCTCAACGTTATCACACGGTGAATGTATCATTAGGCTTCGACAGAATAAATAGAATAAACAATTAAAGTGAATGGGTCTGCTACTGGAAATGAACCTGTCAAAGATAGGGTGGCCATTGCAAGGCTCTTACCATTGAACTAAACAGTTGCCAATAAAGCAAAGGCCCAGATAACTGTTTATAATAATACAGTCGGATATTTTATCCACTTCTTCTTTTAACTCTATTTTGCTGGCTGTTTAGTGAACTGACTCATACCCGTATGATAAAACCAATTATATACATATGTCATTATTATATAAAGAATATATATCTAATATTCACATGGGTGAACGCTCAATAGAAGTGATATGAACAACGAATCACATCTGTTGTTTAACTTACTGATCCCTCGTCGTCAAATATATTTTTTGGGGTGATTCGCGTAAGTGAGCCCTGTGTTTCAAAAAGTTTACATGATGTGTAGTATAAAAAAACATCCATGTACAATAAATTATGATAATGCCCTATCTTAGATAACAAACTGCATGGATGTCGAATGCTGTACATCAAAACCATAACTGAAAGGGAGGTGGTGTTTGATCAACACTGCTGGAGAGCTATTCTAATATAACTGTTTTGTTTTTTTAAGTCTCCGAAATCGTTACATGGTAAACAAATGATGATCCCAACAACACAACATTTACATATAATACCATAATATCAAAGTATGTGTAAAACAGAAAATTACATAAACTACATGAACAGTTATTAGGAAATAGGTGGCTGAAATGATATAAAAAGTACATTTTCGAAAAAGCTTTCTAGATTATATATATATATATATATATATATATATATATATATATATATATATGTCTGTAGACTTTGGCAGCAAATTTTCTTCCGTACATGTTTCATTAAAATGAGAGCTATGACACATCTTTTTGATCTTTTAGGAATCTTTTCTTGTTCTCTTGCTAGTGAAAAGATCTTTGGCTTCAATAAACATAGATATCGTCCAATATTTCGAAAGATAACAAAAATATTTAAGAGATACCCTCTATCTGTTTGTCATTTTTAATGATATATACATAGCTCAAAGGAAAGAGGGATGCTACGTTAAAGTGGCAAGGTATCGGTTGCAGGTCCGAATCTTGCAGAAACCCTTTTTTCTTAGTTGTTGTTTGTTCTATTCATTATGTCTAGGTCAAGTGACACGTTCTCCGTGTAATAACAGGTGGTAATATAACTTTTTAAAAACTAATTTTCATAATCATTCAGTCAGATATTATATCAACTTCTTCTTCTTCTTCTTCTTCATCATCATCATCATCATCATCATCATCATCATCATCATATTGATGATAATGACAACCATAACAATATATATCTGAGATGAAAATTGTGATTTTGTGTCTTACCAAGGGATTTTTCCGAATCCCCTGAAAATTTCATTGATATGGATAATATTTGATCAGTATAGTCAACCCTCGCCCCTGCAATTTATTTAAGAGCCACAACCGTGGCCTTGCGACAAACTAAGTTGTATATACGTGATGAATACTGAAGTAGAACACACTCGATATTCAGTTTAGTTCAGTTTAACTCAGGGCCACAGAAGTGGGACACCCATTGAGGATTGGAGATATTACAGTAGTAATAACAAACATTACAAATTTGTTAAGCATTACTGATTACGGAACTAGAGATTTGATCAGACTCTCGCACACACACGTGATGTGTATCATCAGAGTAGATTAAAAATATACCTTACAAGTGCCATAAGGCCATAAAAAAACAAATGATGACTGAAAAATGATGCTATGAACTTATATTGGTGAAAGGAAAGCTGGAGCTTTTCCAGTAAGCGTTTTGCTATCTCTTGAACTCATAAATTGGTACTGAATTATAAACACACACACACATATATATATATATATATATATATATATATATATATATATATATATATATATATATATATAAGGAAATGGATTTATGATCCGACAGAATAGTTATAAATGATATGTTATATTGAAACTAATTGAAATGATCACCCGTTATTACATGGCAAATGCATCATTTGGCGTAGACAACGCAAATAGAATAAATGATTAAAGAAAATGGGACTGCTTTAGGAATGGAACCTACGACCGATAGGGTAGCTGCTTCAACGTTGCGTTAATTGTTTATTCTATTCACATAGTCTGGGCCAAATGATACGTTCACCGTGTAATAACGGGATATCATTTCAAATAGAGCTCCAATATGATAATGCAATTTATGATTATATATATATATATATATATATATGTGTGTGTGTGTGTATGCATATATAAATTGCTAATCAGTGTTCCCACAAAAGCAGAAGTAGAAGCCAAGATTCGAACTTGTATAATTGGCGTAGCATAATCTCCCTTCACCAGTATATATATATATATATATATATATATATATATATATATATATATATATATATAAAATTACAAGGATTCATTTTTCTAGAATAACTTTTAAAAATGGATATTTTCTGTCTGAATTTTTGAATTGAGGAATTATTTTTATACTCTAATTCATTCAGACTTGCATCCTAATCTTGAGTGTCACTGTCACGATATTTTGACTATAACAAGCAAGATAGGGATAACAGAATGAATCGGTGCACAATAATTAGAAAACTGAAACAGGAAAGTGATGCTATCTTCATCCTTAACTTCTTGTTGTTTGATGCAGAGTGAGTGAGACACTGCGTAACTCTGTGAGTTATTTTATCTTCAGATGCGATCGCCAGAATGTATATTGATAAGCGACCACAGAAATAAATCCTTGCATTTGTACTTTTTAGCCTTTTGTGTATAAAAATATTCCCGCCATTTTCGTGTTGGTTTCTGCGTAATTTTCGATTGTAGGTGAGAGCAAAAATTTGAAAATCTTAGAAAATCACAAAAAAATGTACTCACAGGAGAAAAACCATGCACGTGAGGTGGCTGTATCGTCGATGAAAATCTTGGCTGTGAGTACTTTAACCTTTTCATTTTCTTCACAATCCGCAAGGTGTCGCCCTGTCACTCTCCTAAGCCCTTGCCAGCCTCCGAGTTGCTTTCCAACCCAAACTCTGTCTCTGTTATTTTCCTTATCAGCCGATTCCCCCGAGAGTCGGAAACTTACACCTGTTGTAAATTACCGCTATTAAAAAAAACACCGCTTCTTCTTTATTTCACGCCAGGTTTTCTTTCTTACTTATCCGATATCTTCAGCTCAGATTTTATTTATATCTCTTTTTATAAACTTCATTTCTTATTCTCGCTCAGTGTGTGCAGTTCAATGGTTAGAGCAAATGATTGAAATTTATGAGGCGGGCATCTCAAACTCTAGAGACTCAACTCTGTTGTGTGAATCATATCTCAGCTAGATTTCATAAACTTGATGTTATCTCTTTTTATTTTTTATTTTTTGAAGAATGAAACCTTTGTGTTCCTAATTGTTTTTCCGTCTATTTTTTTAAAATTCAACTACTCATAATGTTATTGATTGTTGTGGCTCAGTGGTAGAGTGCTTGTCACCGGTTCAGTAGGTCGTGGGTTCAATTCATGACTGAAAAAAGGTATAAAATGCTAAGCATTTGACATAAACTAAAACGATATTTACGACCAGCTTAAACGGATCGTACACCTGAAGTAGGCCGTAGAATGGATAGACCAATACGTTATGTTGACAACACAAACAGCAAGGTGTTCAATCGCCTGAGAGCTCTTTGATTGGTAATGGCCCTTCTCAAAATTATAGACAGTAGCTTTTAATATTGTTTCCCTGATATGTTTCTTTATTCTGAAGTTTTTTTCACTGTTATTCTGTAACTAAAACCCAGTGAAACAATACTGTTCTTCTGGAACAGCACTGAAAAAATATAATTGTATGTAAAGGCTATACAACCAAACATTGATTTATTTTTCAGAATATACTTGTTGCCTTTCTCATTGTCAAACTCCTACGATTGACTTTTAACTTTATTTCTGTTTGTCACAACAGACACTGACCTAACCAAATTCAGTGACATCATGCACGAATAAGGTTAACGTACACACAAACTGATGACGAATTCACTCTCTCAACTCAGGTCGACTTGTTTTATTACAGGAACTATCAATAAAGGAGTAGAAGTGGCACACATAGTTTGGGAATATTATTGTATGGAGAAATTAATTCTGTTTTGTTTACCTTTTAAATTTCAATGAAGCTATAGAGTTTAACCCTAGCACAGCCAAGCTTGCTTCTGATTTTTGACCATAAATTTTCAATGTTAAATCTTGTTAGAAACCGTCACCCAAAACTGTCATAAGAAATGTCGACATAGATTTCTTCAGTTTCCAAGTTGGTGTGGCTGGTCCACTGGCCATGTATATATCGTACGTGCAGGTTATACCAATGGATTTAGAGGGTTGGAAATTTAAACATTTACTACTTGTTATGTTTTAAAAATGTTCCCACCCCAATATATTTTAGGAAGGGGTTTGATTTACAATGTAAGTTTATGATGAGTTATTACTTTAGGTAGAGTCCGACAGCATTCA